>WAAG01038749.1:25242-37053 GCA_013390105.1 Tichodroma muraria | reverse complement strand
GGTTAGTTTTTTTTTTTTTCTATTATCAAGAGAAGGACTCCTACATAATGTAAAATCCATGCTTCCACACAGCACATAAAGCCTTTGCAATACTAACCTGTTAGATGGATTTGCTGCCACGGTGGTGGTGAGCCCTCATCCATCGCAGAGTATCCACCTGCTTGTTGTCATACTTACACAAGAACTGAATAAACTGCCCCCACCTGCCAAAGTTTTGTCTTTGGTTACAGAGAGACATCAGCAGGAAGAAGGTCAAGGTCAAGTAAAGCAGATAAACATGATTAACTCTGAGCAGATGATGACTCACCTGTCTTCAGTGGGATATACCTCGAACTAACCTGTCTGACTGAACCAGTGTTGGAGGAATAAACCAACTTAAAGGGAATGACAATGCAAAATTTAAAAAGTAATAAAAAGCTTAAAGGTGAAAGCAAAACAGCTCATGACCTCTCTTTTTGTTCCCATCTGAAGAAACAACAGTATGCTCTTAAAATCAGCACGTGTCAAGTCATACGCTGGAAAGGAATTGAGAGGATTATTTCACAATTTTATTGCACAATTGAAAATTAACTTTTTCTTTTTTTNTTGCACAATTGAAAATTAACTTTTTTTTTTTTTCCAGTATTTACAAGCCATTTACTTTGCACACACAATCTAAACAGCATTTTCCCCAATAAATTTGTCACCTAGAAAACTTACACATGGACTTAAGTGTATGTGTAAATTAAGTGGTTTGTGTTAAATGCAAATTGTCTCAGTCTGGAGAAGGAGATGCTTGGGAGATGGGGCAGCATAAGGAAAGAAGACACATTTTTCTTTTCTCTTTCCTGAAACATTACTTAAAAATCTTCCCCCAAGCTGAGGAGAAAAACAGAAGAGTTGAAGCCTGTTAGGTAATATATTGGGAAATTCAAGGTGCTGAGTTGGAGAGTCAAAACCTTCAGTGCCCCAAGCCTTGCAAGAAAACGATAAGCGTTATTTCATGCATAGCTCACCCTAAAGGTTCCCTGGAGAATGCAGAATCACTTTGGCCATGAGAGAAAAAGAATGAGGTTTAAGTCTTAAAAAGAAACACACGTGAAAAGCCATTGTTGGGGGGTTTCACCCCATTCTCACAGTTTCTTACCTGCACTGTTGGAAATGTGCTGGCTGACACACTGCAACAAACCTGGCACAGCCCAACCACCAATGCCAGGGGCAGTGTTTTAACCACCATCATGAAGCCCACGGTTTTGGGGTGAAAGTGAGTGCTTTCCTGGCTGTTAGCTCAAGCTGTCTGTCACAATATAGAGCACAGTCACTGGAGTCCACAAATCACCCCCCTCCCGTGGCTGATCCACCCACACCTTTTCTGTCACGGATTGCTGTTCTCAAGTTTGTCAGCTAATATTGAGCATAAGGCCCTGTAGCACTTCCTGCTTAGCTTCCAGGGGATTTTGACACCTGCAATCCTAAATGAGTAGGTGCCAGCTGTACAACTGATGCCCACCACCAGCACTGTAACCTCCTCTGCTGCTCACAGAGCAAGGGGTGACGTGGTGCTGAAGTGAACTGAAATGCCCTCTTCTGAAGTCCTGCTCACTCCATTGACCCTTAAAGGAAACGAAGGGGACTGAAAGGGATGTCAATCACCAGAAAAGGCTGTCCAGAGAAGTGTCACCATCCCTGGAGGTATTTAAAAGATGAGCAGATGTGGCACTTAGGGACACGGCTTAGTGGTGGACTTGGGAGTGTTAGGTTTATGGCTGGCCTTGATTGTAGATGTCTCTTCCAACCTAAATGATTCCATGACTCTATGACCAACTCCCACACCACAAAACAGAGGTCTCAAAACAGCTGCCAAGCTGCACGGGCTGAATCAGGGCCTGAATGGTTCCAGCTGGGCTCCTAAGAACTAAGGATTCTGGCACTGTGAGATTCATTTAGTATTCAGATCACTTTGGTGCTACCTTTCATCAGGTTTTGGATACCCTAGGGAGGAGAAGTGGATTAACTCTTATTTTTGTGTTAATGGCATTAGGGGACTAAATATTTTCCTGTCTTCTTCCTCTCCTCTCTCTCTCCTCTGGATTTTTTCTCTCTTTTTTTAAAATTTAACATGTTCTTGACAGTTTAAGGGAGCCAGCAATGGAGAGATGTCTTTTCTCTATGTAATAGTTATAACCAGATCTCAGCACTGTGGAAGTTGTCTATATTGTCCTTAAAATGCCTGTCAACACCAACCTAAGGTGGATATAAACATGGATTTAGGGCTGCAGCAGATGGGAACGGGGAGAAAAAGTGGAAACCACAGGAATGGGCTGGCTGAAGAAGGATCCTGAAATTGGATCCTACAGAAACGGGGAAATTTGTAAATATTAGAAACTTGTGCTAAAATTCCTGGCTTGAGTAGATTATTAACCTTTGTAGTGCTGCTGATTCCAGCTGCACAGGAGTATTTACAATTACTCTCTTCCTCCCAAAACAGTATTTTCCTGGAAGGTCTATGGATGTAGTAGACAGAAAAGTTTGAACAAAATGAGTATGTTAAAAATAAACCAAAACATAGTGAGCCTGTTTTTACAGCTTCAAAATGATGAATTTTTTATCAGGTGTAGCTTGAAGATTAAAATTGGAAAAAAAACCCTGCAGAATAAATTTGTGTGGAGGCTCAGGTGCCATGTGAGAAACATGGCTCCAGTAATGAACTCAGGCAGTGGTCTGGTATCAGCCAGTAGATTTTCATGCTTATTGGAAGAGACACTGCTAAGGTAGAAATGAAACTTGTGATAGTACAAACAAATAAAAAAATCGCCCAGACTACAGGAAAGGCTTTCCCTGCACTAACACAGAGGACAGCTCAATGCCCCCTCAGTTCTGTTCTTCTCCACAGACAATAGTGTAATGTTTTCAAGTCTGACAGATGCAGAAGAAAGCTGCAACATATTAAAATAAATAGAATAGAATCACAGAATGTCCTGAGCTGGAAGGGACCCACAAGGATCATCGAGTCTGACTCCTGGCCCTGCACAGGACCATCCCCAAGAGTCACACCATGTTCCTGAGGGCGTCGTCCAAACACTTCCTGAACTCTGTCAGGCTTGGTGCTGTCACCACTTCCCTGGGGAGCTGTTCCAGTGCCCAAACACCCTCTGGTGAAGAACCTTTCCTGATAACCAACCTAAACCTCCCCTGACACAGCTTCAGGCCATTCCCTTGGGTCCTGTCACTGGTCACCAGAGAGAAGAGATCAGTGCCTGCCCCTCTTCTTCCCCTCACGAGGAAGTTGCAGATTGCAGTGAGGTCTCCCCCCAAGCTCCTTCTTCTCCAGGCTGAAAAAGCCAAATGATCTCAGACACACCTCCTATGGCTTCCCCTCTACACCCTTCAGCATCTTTCAGGGCGGTCTCTAAGAGCTTTATATTCTTCTTATATTGTGGCACCCCAAACTTCCCCCAGCCCTCGAGGTGAGGCTGCCCCAGTGCAGAGCAGAGCAGGACAATCCCTTCCCGTGCCCGGCTGTGATGCAGTGCCCGATGCCCCCAGGACATGCTTGGCCCTCCTGGCTGCCAGGGCTCTGCTGACTCAGGTTCAATTGTGAATATAAATATCTAAATTGAACAACATGAATAAAAATATATTTTGCAAACTTCTACTTTCACTTATGAGAATGTAAATTAAAGCAATAAAATTTAGAAAATATTTGTGTCTTGGGTGATCTGATTCAGAGAGTTGTTTTTAGTACATTCCTTTGTTTTGTTCTATGAAGTATAAACAGAAAGATGATGATAGTGCCTGTATTCTCTGCATTTATGACAGAAGCTGGCAGGTTAACTTGGTGGATTTTTTATATTGATAACTGTCTGTGAATGTTAATCCTTGTGGGTCCTTACTTTTTTTTTTTTAAATTGCCTTTGCTGTTCTTTGAGTAAGCCTTAACAGTGAAAAATACAAGATGTAAACTCTCTGTGAGCCATTCAAACTCATATGGAAATATTCACTGACGTTACGGACAGAAAACATAATTTGCTTATCTGTCTGTTCTCTTATCAACACAGCAGAAGCTTACTGCCTGGCCTGAACAGTGAGCCTCAGGTCAGCTGGGTTCATTGGTGCTAATAGAAAACACTGGGCAAGGTGTCAAGGGAAAATACACATATCTCTTACTCTCATTCTGGACAAGCAAACTGCTGAGTCCCATCTTTTCCTCACCCCAAGGAGCCTCTGTCACTCACAGCAAGTGTACATCTAAAATGCAGAAAAGCTCAGCAAAGTCTATCATCAGAATAAGAGATTTCATACTGAACTCACTATTGCCATCTAAAACCAGTCACAAGCGGTGGTGCTCCTTCCTTCCTGCTGCTGCTGGTTAGGTCTGACTGGATGAAGAGTTCACTGATCAATCTGCGTTGGACACCTCCTCCTTCCCTTATAGCATCACTGGAGAGCACTGCTGGAACAAGGGTTCCACAGGCAGATCAAAAGAAGAAATTCTATGAACCTCACTAACTCTAGCTTTGCCCCAACCATTGACCTCAGTGCTGACAATTTAAGAAAGGCTGGATAATCAAGACTCCTACTGCTATCAAGCTGCAATTATCTTTTTTCTTTTTTTTCCTTTTTCTTCAGAGCACCAAAGGATCAGTGTGGGAATCCAAAGAACTGAAACAAATTCAATATCTTTGAGCTGAGAATTGTTAAATCTCAGTGCTTTCAAGAATTTTACAATCCACAGAATTTACTGCAGGTGGGCCACATTGGCCAGCGTTCATTAAGAAATGCCACAAATCCAGAATGGGGTTAGTCCAGCCCACACATCCTATGAACAGATCTTCTGAGGAACTTCAAAATGCTTATGTCTTCCTCATTCCTCTGGAAATCTGGCTACTTAAAACAAACCCATCATACCCCCAACCAGAAATAATTTACTCCATTTTTCTTTGCTTACCTGAAAGACTGCTGATAGTCTTTAGAGTGGTCCCAGTGATGGAGCAGACATGTTTGGACAGAGCTGAGATTCATCACTTTTGCAAGTTCAGCTGTTAGCATTTGTAGGCTGGGGGTGAGTGCTACAAGGCCTCTGAAAGTGTGAGTTCCACCAGCTTCACAGGATCCCCTCCACATGAGAAAAGCCTGTAGAACAGAACTGCAGGTGCTCTGCTCTGAAAGCCTGAGAGCCTGGGGGATAATTGACTTTCCTAAATCACAGTCTATACCTATCCTTTGGGAAAAAAGTCTGTCTTTGCTCAAAATTAAGACTGCTATCATATTATGAAAACCTCAATGAAAGTAAAAATAAGTATACACCCAGCTTCTTCATTCACCCAAATATCATGCAGTCTGTGCAGAGAAAGAGAACTCCCTCAAAAAACCCTGAACAAAGAATAGTGCACAGACTACATCCTATTATATATGTGATAGAAAGTAGTTTTATGAGCAAATCACCAACTCCATCAGCAACTTGGATTTTCAGGTCCTCTAACTTCCATTTGATTAAATTTGCAGCCTTATCACAAGCCTTGTGATATAACAATTAATGCTGAAAATTCACGCTTCCACTGACTCACAATTATGTTGCCATAACACTCAGAAATAGGCTAAACTTGGCTGGAATTACCTGGTCTAACGTGTTTTGGGACCTCTTCTTGAACGTATCTGGTAAGGGTAGGGTGTCTAAATCCCTGGTCAGAGAATTACCCTCAGAAAGAAAAAAGAATTGTTTCTTTTGGAATCAATCTTGTGTCTTGTGGCAATGGACCATGGAGCTCTCAAATGCAGCCTTTGCTACCTGCTCAGTGACTTCTACAAATTCATGCTGCAGGGGTTTAAGACATTTTAACCCTAGAGAAATAGTAATTTGCTGGGAGCGAGTAAGCTGCTCTTACCATATGAGAAACTACACAGAATGACTGAACAGATACTAAACTCTTAGCCTGGCCTTCAGATTGTTTGCATTCTGACACCCTCAATGAGCTAACACTTCCACTGGAGTATCCCCTAACACGTCTGAACAAATATGTTCATATGACTGACCACATAAATAAATATTTGGCTGGTCCTCTAATTCCAAGATTATTTTTTCAACTCAACATCATAATTCTACTCTGTAAAAAACCCCAAATCCCAAGTAAAGGTAAGAGGAAAATGTTCCAGCCACCTGACGCATACACAGCTCCTTTTGAAATTCTCAAGGACAATTTCTGTTTTGGGAATGTACAACTACTCATAAAACCAAACTATTATAAAAGCATGATTTTTCTAAATCCAGGTTTGTAAGCATTTCCTGAACCATAATTTGCTGTGCACAGCCAGCAGCTTTTCCAAGCAATTTTATAATTGAAACAAAGTAACAATCTTCAAATAGTCCCCAATACACCTAAGCGTTTGGATGTAAACACACCATCTAAATATACTTTATAAATTACTACTATAAAAATAACTTCACTGAGCTGTCAATGCTTCTGCATTTTCAATACTGCAGTGGAAATACCTGATTATTGGCTGGCATTGTCTACTAGTGACTTATTTGTTCCAGTCTCACCTCGGTGGAGTTGCAGAAACTTAGCTGTTTTTTTTTCCCTAATACTGAAATATGTTTTGAGCTAACAATGATACATTCTCTTTCCAGCACTCCCACCACTGTATGTGTTAGACCTGGTTGAAGTTCATAAATAATGACACTCACCCCACTTGCTGAGCTTGCTGTGTTCTGCTGCTGCTGCTGCCCTGAAACCCGAGGAACACCCATACAGTATCTGGCAGAGCAGGAAGGAATGTCCTGAGCAATGCCTAAGAGTAATATCTCTGCTGATTTGCCAGGACTCCCAGTGCTTCTGGCCATTAATCTTTCTCAGCCGAAAACAGATGGGGCTATTAGGCAGGCTGGAGTAATGGGGGGAACTGGCAAGACAGAGAAGGAAATGCATTATCTTCTGGGTAGAACTGCACATAAAAATGAGAACATTAAAAATGTATTTTTCATATTTAATTGGACGATGTATGATTATACCTACCAGAAAATAATGTGCAATGTGCATTGTGCAGGGCATTTATAAAACTGTTCAGCTGTGCTAAGGCCTTATTTTCCCCTGTGGAGAGAAACAGCAGCTAAGATTCTGATGAGGTTTTTGTGCTTTTCCCTCTAACACAGGGCTTACTCTACTGCAACAGCTACTGCAAATACTACAAAGTGCCTCTGCTTGATGCAGTAAAAGGAAAATGCAGCTTACGATTCACCAACAAACCACATGAAGCCAACCAGGTAAAAAATCAGTACTTTAGGAGTAATGGGAGCATATGTCATATTCAGTCTAACTAAGGAGATGGAACTGCAGGTACAGCTGTTAATTCCTTTATGCCATGGCATCCAAGGCAATGATTACAAATAGAAAAAAAAAAAAAACAACCAGCAAATTATGAAATGGGACCGGAATGTTTACACAGGAAACTAGCAAGGCTGGAAGGAATCACTACAAACTAGAACTTGGGAAAAAACCATAGATACTAAAAACTATCCTGAATAAACTGAGACATTTTCTGTCTCTGCCAGATAGGCAAATGGTAGATGATCCTTAGCTAGAAAATGATAGGATAGAAACTACAGCCAAACTTTTGAAGTTGTGTGTGTGTATATATATGTGTGTGTATATATCTCTGTATATATCTACTGTGACAACAGAGAAAAATCATGGAAACATATCAAAAGGGTTTGATAAGGTATCAAGTAAGTGCTTTACCTGAAACTTGGACTTGCAGAGCATGTTACAACACAGGGAGAAGCATGAAAACAAAAATAGGAGGACTAGGTGCCAGGAGCAGGTTATTATATGGAATAATAATTACGTCTGGAAGTGGTGGGATGTCAAAAGGTGCTGGAAAATACACAGCTCTGGCTTTGGGACTTGAAAAGTTTGCAGTGACTCCTAAATGTCAATGTTTTGCAGTGGAGAGGGAAAAGGGAGACACAGAACAACATGTGTCAAGATAAGAGCCCAATTTCTGCAATTCTTTATTTCTGATCCCCTAATTAGGAAAAGGTAAGCATTTAGGAAGGTTAAAGAGGAAAATACCCTTAGAACCTAGTAGGGTGACATTCAAGGTAAATTTAAAATCAAAAACCTCTTTTTCTTTTTAAAGAATCAATGGCTCTAAATAAAAGGACTAGAAAAACTGAAATCCTCAGATTAAAATAGAAAGGGCTGATAGACAGCCATGGAGTATGGTACCCCTTGGATGACTGGAAGACAAAGACAAGGAAATGTGTAAATGGGAAATTTTAGAAGTTATTCAGGGCAAATTGGAAACCTTCAGAGAATGGAAATAAAACTCTGTAAAGCTGAAAGGAAGGTATGTAATAGTTAGATGAGTTTGAGGAAGCTAAGAGGGAATCTGAAGAGCAAACAGTAGGAAGTTAAAACTGAAAATGAACATTTGCTCAGTACACCAAAAGCAGAAAGTGGAAATAACGGGCAGGCCATCCCAAACAAGCAGAAGAAACAATTAAAGACAGTAATGACATTGCCAAGAATCTAAATGATTTATTTGCATAAGTCTTCACGGAGAGGGTGCTGGAGTGGTATCTAAATGAGAGACTCACACTTTCCAAATATCAAAGATAAGGAGAGGTCATAGACTGAAGACTCAAGAGAGAAGTTGGTGGAACAAATCAATAAATCAAAGACATTAAGTCACCGAGTTTATCTGCTATTTCTGGAAGATTTCAGGAGAAAACTGAGAATTAAGTACTGAAATTCCTAGCAAATACTTACTATAGCAGAGGACTGGAAGACAGCCAGTGTTATAACTGAGTTGGGAATTTATTTTGTTGTTGGTGGTGGATTTTTCCACAGTGTTGGAGGAGCCCTGGCAGTTACAGACAGGTATGTAATCCTAACTTGCCATCAGGTAAATTGCTTAAAATGTGCTAAAAACCCCCAAGACCCACACCTCTCAAACTATGAAGCACAGAGACAAACATGACAGGACAGATACAAGTCAGTACAGTGTCTATAAGGACAAAAAAAAGGGACTCTTTGTACCTACTACCAATCTCCGAGTTGGTTACCTCAGCCAGCAGCACACCTAAGCCTACCCAGGAGGTCCCGTGACTCACTGTACAGTCAGGCAAGCAGCAATCAGCTCCCTGCTCCCCCATCCTTCACCACTGAGAAGAGAAGGAGAAAAATGCTGATAACGGTACAGCCAAATAATGTACAGGTTATGCTGCTGTAGGGCAATTCAGTCCGTCCTTGGGCAATGTTGTTAAGCCAAGGAGAAATGTACATATGGAAATAAAAATTTTTAATGCATATGAAACATAATGGTGGCCACACTGAAGCTCTGACTGGAGATTTCATGTAGGTACGAGTGCTAGCCTCTCTCGGGTCAGCTTTTGGGATCTTTCTGCACACTGGCTAATCAACAGTCACTATGCTGCAGGGTTCTTCTCATTCTCAATCAGCACAGTGACCTGTGCCTTTCATGGTAATACAGGACTTGGGGAGTTAAGACTTTGATGTTTTTAAAAGAATGTATCTTAGCCAGAACGGAGCACTAATTTCACTTCTTCCGAGCTCTCTCCAGCTTTTTATGTAAATCTTTACATAAAGCCATTAAGAACAGAAAAAAAGCTCTTTGGAAAATTATGCAGTGATATATTCTTATGCAGCCAACGCTCCCAGGGGAAAAAGTGAAAACTACACACAGCCTCCCGCCCCTTTTTATTTCTTGTCAAAGATATTGCCTTTTTTGGCTTTTCTTATATATACACAGAATGATGAACTGATATTTGTAGTTTAAATGTCTGGTTTAACTGCGTGGTTTCCACCGTAACAGAAATCTCTCACAAAATGTCAGGTTAGAAATAAAACCAAGCTCTAGAGGGATGAGGTGGGGAGGAAAGTAGAAGGTCCAGTGGCTGAAAAACAAAACGGAAAAATGTGAGTAGAACACAACGTGGATCCATTTCCCAGCTCAGGCAGTGGTATTGGTACATGGGGCTGTTTGGGGTTTGGGGTAGGGAGACAGACACACTTCTCACTGAGTTGTTTCTGCTTTCTCTACTAACATTGCAACAGAAATTACAAATAGCCCTGCGAGGGGTAGTGCACCTCATCTCTTCTTCCCATGTAAACACAACATTAATACTGAAGATAAAGAAAATGGCAAAAAGTCCAGTGTCTTGTTTTCCGCATTTTGCTTGTTAGGTTCCTGTTCGCCCTCCAGCAAACTCCTGTGTGTACCGATGTTGTGAACTTGACCAGTCCACGTTCAAGCAAACACTCACTCAGATTCCCAACACATTCTTTTCTCCCCGTCCAATGGGGAGTTTATTCCTAACAGTTCTGCTCCTTTTAATTATAAACTCCTTTAACGAAGTAGTTCTGAGACCTTGCAGCAGGCAGCAGGAGAGCACCAAGGCTACTAGTTGCCTTTTTACTAGTTTATATGCATTGTTCAGCAAAGAAGTCCACTTAAAGCCTAAGGCCCAGTGCCTTCACGGATGGGCAGCACTGAAATGAGCCTACAAATCAATATTCCCCTGGTACAACGTGCCTTATAGGTAAAATCCAATTCTTGCCTAAAAAAGATAAAGGGTTAGAGCCAGGCCCTTTATCTTATGAGACACATGTGAACAAGTTGCTCTGATGAAAACAGACCTTAAACCAACAAGTTTTGTTCACTTTCTGGCAGAGCTACTGATCTTCTTTACTGGACCACCAAAACTGAAGATGGCAAAGAAACACAAGGGAGATATTTCCTTGGCAAGGAAAGGAGCAGCACTTAGGACTGGGGCAAAGGCAGGGTGGGATATAAGGGATTTTCCTGATAAATCAATTAATTTGAGAAAAAAAGACCAACCGACATCATGTATACTTCTGAACCAGTAACACACCTTCTCAGGAGTGCAGTACTGTGTAAGTGTCCCCTGTGTTTTCAAGGCTAATTCAGACCTTTGGCTCATCCTGCATTAACAAGGTCATCCATGTTAACAGGGCCCCTGTGAAAGTTCACAGGTGAAAGTTCCCTTTTAGAGTAGTGCAGATTTGAAATTCACAGGACAGCGACCCGAAGATCTTCCTTTACAGATAAAAAGCATGTCAAATTATTAAATAGCAACATGAAATCCTATATTCTGAAGGTCTGTCTGTGCTCTGCAGTCAGGAGAGCGGAGTGCAGTCCCAGCCCCTGCCCAGTCCCCACCTTCGGTGGCCTTGGGGGTGCCCGGCTGGCCCCACTCGCCGACACCTCACGAACGCTAAAGCCGACAGGCCTGGGGTAGTCGGGGGAGGGATGAATGAGCATAGCCCGAGGACGTGTCACTTCAAATTCCTACTGTTAGAACTGCCAAGCGTGATATAAAAACAGAAAGTATTTCTCAGTTTGACGTCTGAAGACCAGGCCCCAAAGGCTGAGCGGCTCTTGCCTCGGTGTCCCTGTTGGCCACGCCCGGGCTGCACGCTGCTAACTGTTGTTCTCTGCCGTGAGATATTTGAGGGCCGCGAAGCCGTAGTGGCGCGACATGTCCTGCTGGAACTCCTCCTTGAGCGTCTTGAGGCAGATGCGGTATTGCTTGTTGGAGCGGAACTTGGTGATGTCGAAGCTGGGCGCGTGCGGCATGTGGATCATGTAGGCGTTGGGCAGCACCGTGAACTCGTACTCCTGCGGGACAGAGACGCGCTGTCAGGCGGGCGCACGCGGCCTCCCGCGAGGCGCCCCGCCCGCACCCCCGCCGCCAAACGCGCTCCGACGCGCAACAGCGCGCTTCGGGTCTCAGGCACGGCAAACCCATCGGCGATCTCAAATAAGCCGCCTTTTTTTTGTGGTTTTTTT
>WAAG01038749.1:11410-25207 GCA_013390105.1 Tichodroma muraria | reverse complement strand
TTTTTTTTTTTTTCCCAAGCAGCTTTTTCTTGGTCGTTCGGAAGATGTACTTTCTCTTTTTGTAAAATAATAAGAATTTTTTTGGGTTGGAAGGCAGCTTTAAAGACAATCTAGACCAACCTGCCTGCAATGAGCAGGGACATCTTCAACTAGATCAGGTTGCCAGAGACACATCCAATCTGACTTTGCCTTCCAGGGATGGGGCATCCACCTTCCCTCTGGATAATTTCACTCAGAGGTAACCACCCTCATGGTAAAAAAAACCCCAACTATTTAAAAACATTTTACTCCAGATAAGCCAAATAATGGGGGAATAGTACAAAAGGCACACCTGAAGCCATGTCTGCCACACAGATTTTTCAGTAGTGTGATTGCAACAACACAGCTGTGACTACACACAGCATGAGTCTAAAGTGTCCATGCAAAAACATGTCTTTGCCTCTAAAATTTATTTTGCTTGGGATGCTGGAATAAGCTACATTTACAAAGGCAAAATTGCATGGCATATGTTGCTTTGCCTATATGCTAAGATAGTTACGGAGACAAAACTGTCCAAAACTATTTATAAACCTGAAATAAGGGGAGAATATGGTATCATTTATAGGCAACGTGTGAAAATGAATCTGCTAATTCCATATGCTTTGAGATGTTTTTACTCAAATTAAGTTCTCCTTCATGGAGTTTGAGATATTGTGCAAACTCTCCTTCTCCTGTAAAACTTCACTTACTCTCTTTATATCTGACCAAGTTCTTTGACAATTTTTGTTGTTAAAAAAATGATGGTTGATTTTAAGTCTCAATTATTCCTGTTAGATTCTTTCAATTTTTACAGGTAAATATACGATGATTAGAGCAAAGCTCGAAAAAGCCTGATTCTTGTACAAGCTGAAAGTTCACTAGTGTAGGATATGCAACAAGCAGGTATCTTCTGCAAGGAACTAGTTATGCAAATGCATGGGAAGTAAACCTCATCATTCCGTAGCCAAACAAAGTACCCTAACCACTTTTTTCATATGGAATTTCCAGAAGCCTGAGTTGTATTGGATGCAAATTACAAAGAAACTCTGAAGCCTCCACAGGAGAATTTCCTATTTTCTCACACAGTTTCTATCTACAGCTGCTTCTGGATTGACTCATTAACCCTTTCTATAAAAGAAACTGGCCAGGGAAGGCACAGCCACAGAGCATGCTGGCTTTACAAGAAGTGGTGCACAATTCCCCCTGATTTGCAGTGTCCAGTCACTTGTAGATTTAGGAGTCTGTGCAGAGACAAAGAATATCTGCAGCAGAGAGGCAGAGTATTCCTAAGTATCTTAGCAGGGGAAGAGATTTATGGGAAAAAACACACTTGTGCTGATAAACCTGAGTGTTTCACCTGTATGTGCTGGACAGCTAAGCGCAGATGCAGCTTCTTCCCTATGAGAATGCCTTTTCCCTGACAGACAGTGCTAAAGTAGGAAATCTTCGTGCCAATTTGCAATGTTGTCATATACAGGAATGGTGTCCTCTGAGCTTCTGTTTGGGGTGAAAAATACATAGCAAGAGCAAAACAATCTGATGCTCACAGGCAGAATTTACTTAGCTGGAAGATGCTTAGGATTAATGGGGAACCAAACATGAAACGAGAGGCTGGCACCATGGAGTGAGGAGAGCTGATAAAGTACAAACTACAGAAAATGACTCTAAGGGACCTTAAAACTACGGGCTGGAGCTGCAGAGGAAGATGCATCCCCCTCGCACAACCTCTTCTTTGTTCTCTGCATCTCAGGTCTGTAATACTGCAGGTCAGGGACTGTCTACACTCTGCAATGCAAACTGCTCATCAAAGCAGCCTTCCCATCCCTCTGAGTGGCCTTCAGGCACATAAAGCCTTTCAGAAAATTGTGAGTCTACTGCTAATAATCTCCTTTGAAATATGCTGGGCTAGGGTCCTGGAAAACGGGACACTCACAGCCTAGCAGCACAATCACCGGAAAGGTAGGGAAAGATTTCCTAATGACCCTGCCCTACTACATGGAAGCCTCTGCTGAGAAGGCAATGCACTTGCAGGAACCTCTGTCCCTATCTCCTAGATTACAAATTCTTTAGATGGAGACTGGCATTATGTGTACATTTGTACAGCATGCAGCTCAGTGGACACCTGCGTGCTCCCAGAATAACAGTGATGATTATCTCCATGCCACGTCCTTCTCTGAGGGATGGCAGAGGCACAGGCTCTTGGAAAGGGATCTGGAACAGACCTCTTGACAGACACTGCAGTTGAGAGGAGCAGTGAAACAACTGAGAAGCTGCTCTGCCTGCTGGCAACGAAGGCAGCCAAGCAGCTGGCAGCAACCTGATCCGTGCACAACCCAGCGAAGAGGAATGCCACAGGGAAAGTAGCTGTTCCATCCCATGTCTCCTCCAGGCTCATTTGGTGGGTGAACCTGCCAATACCCATGTTGCTACAAAGGAAAACGAAATTTCTTTTGAATGTGATACTATATTCAAGGCTGGAAGAGTGAGAAAAACCATTTCCCAGAGATAATTCCAACTCAGTGGTCATTTAAAATACTTGTGCTATGATCAACATTGAAAAATGTTACAATTTCCCCCGTGTGAATCTCTGTGCTGGGCAGACACCACCGAACAGAAGAGTTAAATCCTGAATGTTACATAAGAGCTGCCACTGGGAACATAAGCTTTGTCACCCATATTAACAAATAATAAACCATTACCATGGCACTCTCCACAACTGATGGTTAATTGATTAGTGCTTGGAAAGTGCACTGGAAAATTACAGTGCTACAGCAGAGCAAAGTATTATTAACATTAATATAAGAGACAATATTTTTTCTAGTCTGTAATAATTTTTCTTAACGTAAGTATGTACAAATTTGTTGTGAATGCCCTTGGCAAACAGAGGGCAAGTGGCTGCCAGCCCAAGGTGACCATGTGATTTTGTAAACGGAAGTAGAAAATATCCTTTCCACACATGTCTGCACACAAATACACTGTAGCCCACACCCCAGAGACACAATCTCCCACTAACTTGCTCCAAGGCTTGAGCTGCTCTGCTTCACATAAACTGGTAAGACTTGAGCAGAGAAAGATGCGCTCTATTCCAGATTCATAGCAGAAGCTATCACAGGAGTATAAAGATCACCAAAACCTGTTTTTTTGGTTAGTGTGCAATGCTACTAGTTCAAACACTGGGACTGAAACCAAACTGAAAAAAACAAGAGCAAACCCAAACTAAAAAGAAATGCCATGACCCAGACCTTGCTGATTAGCACAGTGCATAGCTCCTCACCCAAAAACAGCAGGGTGATGCAAATCCTGCCATTTCAGTGAGCAGCAGCACTGGGCTCCCATGGAGCCAGAGTTACTGCCAGCCTCTAAGATCTAGGTTGGCAGCAGGGACCTTGGCAACTCTGAGTGCTCTGGTGCCAGTCTGGGACTCCTAAGCTTTCTCTGCATCCTTATTGCTGTAAATTCTGCCCTGAAGCTTCATCCCAAGTCACAGATCCAAGAAGCAGGTAGCCCAAGGCTCAAGTACCTGGACCCTTTAGAGTCTGTACCACAGCCTCAGACTTTGGAAATCCAAAGACTTCAGCTTCGCAGAAATGTGCTGTAAATCCCAGCCAGAAATTAAAGATGCTTGCCTTGAATTCAACTGAAGGCTAGTTTTTGAATTCTAAATTAGCATTTGGGACTCTCAAAACTCTATTTAACTGAAAAAAGTCCAGCTAGGTCTACATGTTCCTTAATAAGGGATGGGATTGGCAACAACTGCTGCAATGCTTCGGTCAGGAGGAGAGCACTACAGGGGCTGTGTCCCTGCAAACAATGAATTTCTTAGAACTGACAAATAAATTAACTCAAACTCAGTTCCTCATTTAATACTTGACAAGCATCAAACGGAGTGTTCCCAACTCAAGAAGCACTCATTAAGGAACTCAGTAAGGCCAGATGAACGCTTTGGTGATGCAAAGCGTGACGCCTTCCTACAGTTTTGTTGTAACAGCCCTGGCTGAGATACTCGTGTGTCATCTCCTCACCTGTGCATCCAGTTCCATGATGTGAGCTACTTTGTTCCAGCCAAATCCCACAAAGCGCCTGTCATACTCCGGGCAGTCCTTCCTCACCACGACGTATGGCTCAAAGTCTGCTTCCCACTCCACGCGGTAAGGGGTGGTGGCCGTTCGCCACTTGGCAAAATTTGTTGGCGCGTGCCCCTTCGTCCAGACGTGGTACCTGAAACAGACATAAATGGCGGGGACGTGGGGAGGCAATTAGACAGAGAGCATCTTGGCGAGGCAACAAAATATCACCTGTTAGATGAAATGCTCAAAAATAAGGACATTAGCTTACAGTTCACATCATCATTTTCAGGACGCGTCGCAGGCAATTTCTAGGACTATTTCCAGCATGCCTCCCAGGGCTCAATGCTTAAACACATCTAGCTGGTGAAGGATAGTGTGAAAACAGTACCTCATGCTAATGTGAGAAACCATTACACAGTACCCTGTCAGTTCATCTGCACTACAAGTGCTGTGTCTTATTCCTAGCAACCAAGCAGCTGCATCGGTCGGTGCGCTAAAATCGGTGTGGAAATCTGCAGCTCAGATAAAGCCCCTAGAATTAGCTATTTCCCCACCATGGTGACATTCACGGTCTGTTTTATAGGCAATTTTATAATTCGCGTGAGAGACACCTGCAGCTCTGGATAGATGTTCCATTTTATTAATTAGAGTTATTACTATGGGCAGGAACCAAGATGTATAATTAGATTAGTAAGTAAAATATTACATAAAGGCTTTCTGCTCTAAGTTCTACATTGTGGCGAGTACTCCTGTGATCTTCAGTAAGGTAATCAATTTGATTTACAGAAAAAGATCCTTTTATATTTTGCTCATCTTGTTTAGGTCACAGCAGGTCTCTTCCTAGCACAGCTTGAATGCACCCCATTAGTGCCAGGGTCAATGACTCTGTCACCCACTTATTCTAACGCTTTCCAAAAATCAATGAGACAAGCTCTTTCTGCAGATTCATAGATTAATTAATGAAACAAAGCCGTATCAGGTATCTGTACTACAACACTGAGATAGATAGGCAACAGAAGGGACAAAACAAATATCCTGCCAATTTGTTAAGTAAGGTACATTGAATTCACAAGGATGACTCACATGCTAAAAGTGAAGGGATTTGAGCATTAAATATTGCAAAATTACAACATGACATAATGTTTCAATCCCAGAAATTCTCATAACATTGTAAGCCATTGCTAAAAACAGGAATATAAAATCACAGCCTAGAAGTTTTCATTTGGACATATGAAAACTACATATTATCATTCGTATGGCTTGTAACAGGAGATTCAGAGGTGTTCAGCTTTGCTGACTCTTCGTTTAGTGCAGGAAGACTGAATTATTAGAATGGCATTAGGGTCACAAGTAACGTATGGTCCTTCATATGCTGCATTTCTAAGTTTTAAACAGGTTTCACCACTTTCAGATACCTCGCCTAGGGACCAGGAAAAACAAAACCCTTCCGTATTAAAAACCTGACAGTTTTAATTCTCCAGAGACTATAAGAAAGCAGTGCCAGATTCACAAAGACCCAAACTACTACAGCTTATAACCCTTAATACCCTTTGGAGTCACCAAAAAACCTATCCCTTTTCTTGGCCTCTTCTGGAGATGAGTGGCTAACCTTGCCAGTCACTAATGTGCAGCCATCTATGCTGGAAAAAACCAAAACCCAACAACCACAATGTGAGGTTTAAAATGATATAAGATTGTGGAGGGTACTGTATCTTCTAAAATCCTACCTCTGGCATTTTGAAATTAATTATGATAACAATAATAATAATGACTGCTAAACACTCATGAAGTGATTTGTATCTTCAAAGGCACATACAACCTTCAGTTAACTGAGAGAATCCTGCAGAGAAGCAGCCAAATGCTTCTCTTATTCTAGTAACACTCTCCCACTGATTTAAACAGGGGGTAACAAGATACTAACCATAAAAAGAATTCAATTTCTTTCCACCCTTTTTGGAGGTATCAGTGTAAGCACCTATAGTCGCTCAAGCATAACCTCTGTGAGTCAAGAGAGCAAGCTAGCCGGGAAAAATAAATAATTGGGAAGTGACAATTAAGGGAAAATATGGAACTGGGGTTGCAGAGACAAAACAAAGCAGAAAGGAAGGAGGAGATTTGATTGTACAAAACCAAGTAACAACAGAGGTTATTCACTTGCCTCTTCAGAGTGACTGATGTAAGTGGAAGGAAGCAGAAAGGCAAAAGGACAGGTAAGGTCCTGACAAAGAGGTAAACGAGTATAGGATGCTCAAATGCCTTGTACACACAATAGTGATGGGGGAGTAATTAGACTGAAAACAGGAATTGTGAGACCATTATTGGATTACATACGTATCTGTACATCCAATATATATGGGTTCATACACAGATAATCTGCTGGAACTAGGTCTTGGTCAATGGCTGATTACATGAACTGTAATGCAAAGAAAGATAAGCAGACCCCATTCCATGGAGGTCCATAGAGAGGAAGCTCCCATTAAAGGATGAGTCTTTTCCAACACACTTTACAATCGGTGACGCAGTTGTGAGAAGAGGTTCACTGTCTGTACTGGTATTCCATGTCACAGGACAAAGGAATAAATGCAATTTTATGCTCAGGCCCTCCTCACTCAAGATTTAAATACATATTGAATTTTAAGGCCACACTCAATCTGACTGAATCCCTGGGGAACTTTGTGAAAATTTGGAACAACATATTTTTCACTACGCTCGCAATTTTGACAAATCCAAACCAAGTAATTCAATCTCCCTAAAACCACGATAAATTTCTTTCCCACGGTTCACGGAAAACAACTGGAACACGCCACATCCCCTCCTTCTCCACTTTGGATCCAATGTTTCATTTTACTTGTGTTACTGATTGCTTTTATTTAAAATAAAACTACAGCAAACTTTGCTAAAGTTAGCAAAATGAAGTAGTTATTCTTCTCAGAATGTTCTTCCTCCCTGCCTCCTTTAAGCTTCCTGTTTTGGTGAGAAAGATGATTTGGTGAAAGAACTTACCCACTTCTGTTCTCAGATGCTTAAACATTTTGCTGGATTGTGGATGCAATCAGTTAATTAGTTAATCAGTTGTTGCTTTTTATGTTTTCTCAATATGATGATGTGTCTCCTGCCAGCTGTGGCTTCCCCTGTGCCTGGATGTGTGTGGGCAGTACATCTGTGGCTCATCAGCTCTTACCCAGGCCCTGAGCAGGCGCATCCTCGGGGGCAAACTCCCAGCCACCAGCTGCCAAGGGAGCCAGCGAGCTGGCAAAGAGCCCCTGCTGTGGTGGAGGGTTCCACACAGCACACCTTGCCACCCACAGATGCTCACTTGCCTTCTCTTTTCTTCTGCTGCTGACTGAGGGATGTAATTGAGAGCCGTTGTGTACTTCTTAGCTGCCCAGAGGTAGAAAAGGTCACCATTTCAAAAAGAGGTGACAAAAGCAATTTCAGTGAGGGAAAGATTGTAATCTACCGTGTGGTGTGAGGGACTGGGATGCTGCAGGCACTCTCAGCAATCACTGTCACAGCAGTCCTCCCCAGCTCACTCCCACCCGCTCAGCGTCAAATTGCAGCGTTATTAAAGCACCTTGAAGGTGGAGGTGGGAATTCTCAGCCCAGAGCGCAGATGCTTTGTGGCTGTCGGTAGATTTGAGCAGTGAAATGAGCCAAAACAAACCGGGGAAGCATTTGTAAAATGTATCCTACACTAATGTGTACACCAGCTACAGACTGCATGTCCTTTAAGTCTTATTTAACCTTGCTTTGGAAAAACTTCCACTGATGTTGAAGACATTTTTGCCTGAGTGAGACTTGAGAAAGGATTTGCAAATCCAGCTGTGTGCGTAACACACCAACATGCTGTATAGCTTGAAGATGAAATCTGTGGTGGAAGGCCACCACTGTGCAGCTGACTGCTGGTGGAATGCAACATCTGAAAATCCTGAGGCTGTAATTTTCCACCAGAGACAACTATTTTTTATCAGATCTCTTGTTAATTTTTATGTCTTTTGTATGTTAAAGAATGATGGCAGAGGGAAAGGTACTTGCTCTATCAGTATCCTTAAGTAATTTTCCAGAGGCATGCCTCTTGAAACAGGAACTCACCTCAAGTTCCTGTTTCAAGGCAGTCACTGGTAGAATTCTGACACTGATCAGAATTATGTTTTCCAGACTCACACAGGCTGTCTGCTGACATGTGCATGCAACCCTATGAGGGAAGGGTGGCTGCTGCAATGAGGCAGGTGTGTAATACAGGGAATGGGAAAAGTGTGAGGAAAGCTCTAAAGTAAGAGAAGGATGGGAGAGGTATGATACTGAGCTCCTCCAGCCATGGATAATGCCTAGCTTTTTCATAGCTTTTATCTCTAGATCTCAAAATACCACAAAAAGGAGAGGTGAACATTGTTACCTGTATTTCAGAGATGGGGAACAGAGATGTAAGAAAGCAAAGTGATTCGTGTAGCACCTCTCAGCAGGGCAGTAGTGGAGCTGAGAAGAGAACACAAGTCTCCCAAGCCCCCTCTCTGTGCAACATCATAAGGCCATATTGTACTCTTCCCATCACTGAGATGCTTTACAAATGTCTGCTAATCAGACCTCACCACACACGCCCAAGAGATGGTTAACCCCTGGTAGTTGCATTTTAAAACTGAAGAGTCTGGCAGATAATAGAAGTGACTTGTTCACAGCCACAAAAGGAGTCTGCTTCAGAGAGGAGCTCCAAATTTAGGTGTTCTTTGCTTCTTAGCCTCTGGTCAGAGTACTCGCTTACCTCCGCACGGAGGAACTCTAGGTATTTAAGCAGCTGTTTCACACTTTAAAAGAGCATAAGACAAGCCTGCGTTTGTTTTTCCAGTAAGGAGGAGAACCAATGGGCAGAGATACATTACTTTCGGCCACATGAGAAGACACAGCTACCCAGATAGTATTTGGCAGCCTAAAAGTAAATTACATGCACTTGAGTGTAATGGTCACGCTTCATTTTGTAGCGCAATAAAAAAAATGATGAAAATAGAACAAATTCGATTTAACAACTGAAGTCCTTCAGTAGAGGACTGCAATATGAGATAAAATGCTGAGCTAACAGACAGAATATATCCACACGATTCTGTTCACTGCCTCTCTACGAAAAGGGGAAAAAATTCCAATGAGTTTCTTAATGCAGCTGACAGTGAGAGAGAAGAACCAAATATTCAGAAGAACATAAAAACCAGAGATAAATGGCCACAGGTTCAAGAGTACTTTCCATTACCTGAATGTAAAGAGGGTTCCCATGTCCAACATAGATAACAGCTCTGCCTTTGACTTGGGGAAGGAGAGGCGGTAGCGTAGGGTCTCAAAGGCAGGTACAATCAGAGCTTTCTTGGTGTTAGCTAGGTCTAGCTGGATGACAGACTTCCTGGCAAAGAGAAAAAACAAATAAAAGCAGGAAAATTTTCAACTGAGCAAACCACTGAGCTTTTCAAAATAAAGCACAGAGAATGGGCAGTTAAGACACTATAAATGTAACTATGGCCCATATCTTTTCCTACAGGTGCTTCAAATTTTCTTTGGCTTTTGGTCTGCTGCTCTAAGAGCAAGGAGAGCAACAGAATTCCAAATGAGCTTGTGTGTTTGACTGATCAATGATGCCCTGACAGACTGTTAGCAGCAGAGAAGTGCTCTGCACTTGGATGGACTGGGATGCCTCTCTTTTTCCTTCTTTTTGCTGCAAGTTGTTCAGTGCAGAGACTGTTCACACAGCAGGGCTCTTTTCCAGGCAGGGGCCTTGGGATGACTGTCGCAGCAGAGGAGCAGTTTAGCAATCTCTCATCCTGCCTGCCAGAGACGTTCAGCCTATTTTTTCCTAACAAACTAAAACTCAAAGAAAAAAAGTTACTTTTCCATCCCCCAACTTTATCTTACTATGTCTGTCATTAGAAATAACTCTGTCTCAATTTTCCTTTCATTATCTCCATATTTCGTACCAGAAATATGCGTCTCCCTGTCAGAGTCAGTTCCCCTTAACAGGATTCACTGTCCTGACTTTTATGTTACTGCAACAAGCAATCAAGGACAATGTTGACAAGCAGCAAATTCTCTACAGCCTTTTAAGTTGAAGGAATTGGGATCACTGTCCTTATAACAGAAGGACCAATCAAACCATTTTTCTAGGCCCAGAATACCTAGACTTCATCTATACTGCTGTCACAGAAAAAGAAAATGAGCGCAACTACTTAATAAAATCTGAATTTTAGGGAATTCATACCACCCTATAGGCCTGTTCTATAAAAAGCAATCAGTTCTCAGCTCCTTACTGCAAAGTTTGCATTGTTTAAAGAGCCCCTGACACATTACAGTTAACTTTTCACAACTGAAGGATTTTACCAGCATCTTATCATGACTGGTTTTGTACTTCCTTCACTAGCTTCTCCCTTACCATCACTAGAGGCCAAGATATCTGCATGTCAATAGATGACTCCTTCACAACCAGCATTTGTGACCTTTCAAAGTCGTTGAGCAGTGCCAATATACAGTCTTTATGATGCTTTTAAATGCTTCTTCCCTTTCACAGTTCTGAGAGCAGGGGATACTAATACAGCTTCTTTTCCAAAATTTAAGTTTTTCTGGTCTCTGTGCAATTTATCAGCCTTGAACAGTACTGAATCCTTTGGGGATTCAGTTCTAGGAAGAAGCAGGTAACTTTTGTAGTGATGCTCATCCTTTGGGCTCTGCAAGGAAACAGCAGCTTCCATTTATGGCCGTTTCTATAACTTTGTTTTATGGAGAGCTTAAAAGGCCCAGGCAAAATTCAAGGCTTTGCTGTGCTTGGCACTGTCCAAGAGTAGGAAACAATCCTGCCCACCAAAGTTTAGTCTGAAGCTGACCAAAGCTGAAGCAGGCACAGATATCAGGCACAAGTAACAGCAGATAACTGAGCAACCAGTGTTGAAACTAGTGTTGAATGTGACTTATTCTCTAAGATATGGGATATAACCACAAAAATGCTGTCGATAACAGCAATCCTTTCTGTACACTCCCTGCTGCTCCTGTCACTTACAAATTTCATACAGCTGTCAATGCCTGAACTATTGGGAGGAATAAATGATAGTACCTTCATGAAGAAATCAAAAGGCAGAGAGAACAAAATGACAGAAGAGACTGAAATCACTTGCACTGTTAAAGGTCAACATGAAAAGTGAGGTAAGCAAAGAGAAACAGAGGTCTGGAAACAAGATGCTCGAAGCGCATACTGGCAGACACAGAGGACTGGTGGAATACTTCCAGAGTGAAATAAAATAGCAGGATATTCTCTACAGAAAGATTTTCAAGTGCTATGTGAGCATCTGAAGTGCATGTTGTTATGGTGGGTTGGCTTTGGCTGGACACCAAGTGCCCACCAAGCTGCTCTCAGCCCTCCTTCTCTGCTGGGTAGGGGAGAGAAAATAAGACGGAAAACAACTTGTGTGTTGAGAGAACGTGGTTTACTAAAGCAAAATCAAAAGGTTGAGTGTGCACAAACAAAGAGAAAAATAGAAGAGAAGAAAGAGAAAATTCTCCTTCCCATCAAGTGATGTCTGGCTACTTCCAGGGAAGCAGGGCTTCAGCACACAAGAGCGGTTGCTCCAGAAGGCAAACATTCTAAATAACGAATGCCCTGCCTTCCTCCTCCTTTTCTTAGCTTTTATACCTATCTGAGCTGACATCATTTGGCATGGATTCTCCCTGTTCAATTTGGCCCAGCTGCATTAGTTGTGCCCCCTCCCAAGATCTTGCTGACTCCCAGATGGGGGACAGAATGATGGAGAGACCGCAGTGATGCTGTGCCAGAACTGCTCAGCAGTAGCCAAAACACTGGAGAGCTATCAACACCTTTCCAGCTACCAATGCAAAGCACAGCACCGTGAGGGATGCTACTGGGAATGACACCTCCAGCGCAGCCACAACCAGCAGAGGTGGTAAGGTCAAAGTGGAGGGCCTCTCCAGAACGGAGCTGGGAGTTGAGACACACTCAGACAAGAAGCCCAGCAGCACTGATCTCTGGGTAGAATCACCTGCCCTTGAGGTGGACTCGGGAGACATAAAACTGATGGCAAAGGGGAAAAGAAATCACTGCTGACATCCAGATGCTGAACTTGAGTGACAACGGAGGCCATTTTCTTCTTGCAACTTGGCTCCTTGGACAACCAGATGAAAATCTAACTTCTTCCCACTGAAGCAAATCTACCTTTTCATCTTCTGTGGGATGACTTTTCCTCCTGTTCTGAGTGGAGGTGCTATTTGGTTGACTGGTTCTGTTACACTTTAGGAATAGGAAAATTTTCACTGTTGGTGCTGCCAGATATGTAGAATATAATGTAGGGAATACATGTGCTTATTTTGCAAGCTAGCACTGGGTAAACTAGGTAATTCTTGCACTATCCTGATGACAGCTGTTTTTTCGGATTCAGTATCCACTTTCCTTTCTTGTCCGTTTCCCCCAAACCCCAAAATAAGGATTTATGACTATGAAGAGCTAGCTCTCTTTGTGCTAGTGTTGTCCAGGAAACCATTTCCCAGGTATCTTTGTGTTCAGACCTGATGTGTCATTCTGACACAGTGAAGGTTGGGTTAAATTTTAAATCTAATTAACTGTATTTTTCACTATGCAGTGAAGAAATGAATCTTAAATCACAAGAGTCTCCTCATGGGTGGGTTGAATGAACTCCATCATTTTGATATCAATCTTCTAATCTGCATAGTTCTTTTCAAAAATTAACACAGAATTCTCATCCTCAGGTAAGCAGATAGTATGATCATCCCCATTTTTGGAGGATAGGGAAGCTCAGACATAGAAAAGGAGTTCATTAACTCAAATGTGCTTCCACCATCAGGATTTGGTAAGTGGTTGGTTGCAAGTAACAAATATGGCAGTCACTGAGCTTGTGGTCAGAACTGGAGAGCTGTCAACCCACTGTTAAAGTCACTAGAATGCTCTTCCTCTCTGCAGAAGCAATGAATTCACAGAACACAAAGGCAACCAACACAAAACCACCAACAGGCACAATCTGAACCATCTCCCTAGCTGAGATGTTGAAAAATAAGCAGAACTACCTCACAACTCATGTTGTAGGGGACAGATATAAAACCCAAGGATGGAGCTGGGATGCTGGGTCCCAATTCATGCTAAATGTGTCACTGGAAGCCAAGGGCACGTTTTAGACAAGGTGTCAGGAAAAGAACTTTAATGCCAGCTGTGACATCTGTAGATAAGCAGCCTGTCTCACTGTTTTATGTTAGGAGCCACTGTAGGATGACCCAAACACCTTATTTGCAGCAACTAGAAGAAGCCTTTATGTCTGGGGCAATGACAAGATGACCTCAGTAACTACAGTAAACAGGAATTCTTTAAATGATACATTTCCTTTTGTACTTCACAGAAGACTAAGGCAGGACTAAAAGGGTGTTTGATGGAGATAAAAACATTGAAATGGTTTTACTGAGCAGCTGTGAAAAACCTCAATTAGCACAAATCTAAGTGCAAAGCAACAGATAAATAAAGGGATAGGTAACCACCAGCTCCATCAGCTTCTCCTTCAAAACTGGTTGCAACCTTTCTCGTGTGACGCCTTCAGAATACATTGATGATGTTTTTCAAAATTCCTTTCTTTCTGAGAATATATTATCTGCAGAGACACAATATGCAATATATGTAAATCAGCAAACTTTCAGTGAGAAGGACTTGCCTGGCTCCTAACATAAAACA
>WAAG01038749.1:0-11389 GCA_013390105.1 Tichodroma muraria | reverse complement strand
GGCTTATCCTGCACAAAGCGATGCCTGAAATACCACACTATTTCCATTTGTTTATGGTTGTTTTATCTGAGGAAATGAGGATAAAAATTATTTACGTATTTCTAACAAACAATTGCTGCCATTTAGACAGATAGCACTAACCAGGCTATCTGCAGAGGCAGTGGGAACAGTCAATGCAGAAAGACACAGGGTATCCATATTTAAAATAATCTCAATGCACCTCCCTGCTACTTTGCTTAGAAAAATTATTACTGAAAAACCAACAAAAGCCTCTAGTCCACATGAAAAAAAAAATAAAAATCCAATCACTTTTTAAAGAGCTGGTAGTAGCAGATTAGCAACTTCAATATTCCCAGGCAAGAGAGACTCTCAGTCAGAGTTAAGGTGATACAGGCCTTAAAAATGGCTGGCAGTGTAACATGAAGTCTCAGAGGCAGCAGCTCTCAGAAAGCATCTCTGGTTTTTTTTGAAACATGACCAATGCACCACCATGGTGCATTTAGTTCTGTAATACAGTATCACTCTATGAAAATTATTTCTGTGCTTGTAATATCTCAAGGAAATGGTGGTACTTCCTTCTGTCTTCTCTCCTCTCTTCCTTCCATTGCTGGCTCCCAGCCGTGCACCACGAAGCAGCATGAGAGAACAAGTTCCTTTTCTAGCACTAAATGCCAGTATCAACAGATGCCATCCTTACTGTGTCCAGCAGTGATCTGAAGAAATGTACCAGTATGCAACACTAACACTGAAGAACAGAGAAATGAAGAACAACTCTTTGTCCACGTATCTGGAGATAGCTAATGTGTGCAAGGGACAGAATAATTTTGGAGTGCTCCAAAATTATTAGCACAAAAATAGATAGCACAAAATTATAGATATCTATAGATATCTATAGATAGATACAAAACTGGATAGCACAACTTGAAAAGACTTAAAATAAGAAGGAAACAAGCTGAGGCAGTGTGCTAATACTTCAGTGATACAATTGAAATTCAGCATCTCGAAAGCCACAGAATAATTTGGGCTGAAAGGCACCTCTAAAGGTCATCTAGCCCAACCTCCCTGTAGTGAGCAGGGACATCTTCAGCTAGATCAGGTTGATCAGAGCCCCAGCCAGCCAGACCTTGAATATTTGTAGGGATGGGGTACCCACCACCTATCTGGGTAACACGTTCCAGTGTTCTGCCATCCTCATTGAAAAAAAACTTACTCCTTGCATCTCATCTAAATCTCCCCTCTTTTCGTTTTAAACCACTCCTCCTTGTCCTATCTCAGCAGTTCTGCTAAAAAAGTTTTGTCCCCATGTTTCTTATTAAGCTCCCTTTATGTACTGGAAGGCCATAATAAGGTCTACCTGGAGCCTTCACTTCTCCAGGCTGAACAACCATAACTCTCTGACCCCTTCTCACAGAGGAGGTACTCCGCCCCTCCGAACAGTGAATTTGGCCCTGTGCATGTCTTACAGAGTCAGATACTAGGAGGTGAGGAGTTAAGGAGTTAAGCCTGAAACAAAGAAACTCCTGCCTAAATTCATGATACCAGAAGGCATATTTTCCTTTACACTCCAAAGCCCCCGGCTTATGAACTGACAGGGAACACCTACAGGCAGGCCCTCACTGGAACACTTTGATCAACTTTTACCAAATTAGAACAGAGATGAAAAGCAAAACTTGTCAGGATAAAGGAACTGAC
The DNA here is from genome assembly GCA_013390105.1 of Tichodroma muraria. NCBI lineage: Eukaryota > Metazoa > Chordata > Aves > Passeriformes > Sittidae > Tichodroma > Tichodroma muraria. The sequence goes on along the minus strand of WAAG01038749.1, from coordinate 9,697 downwards.
ATCGTCCTGTCTGGCCACAGGGTGTCCTCCTTGCTCTATGCTTTGGCCTCAGATGACCAGCCTCTGCAGGGGAAAAAGGTCTTTATTAAAAAAAAGGCTCAGTTAATGGATCAGAAGTCTGTAGTTTGCTCAGCCCAATCTGCTCACATGCAGTATGATACAACATAGACTGATGTTACTCCTCCCAGTTTCCTCATGACAATTATTTTGCCTTGACAGGTGCTGGCATTTCAGTCATATTTTTGAGCTGGTTAGACTCATCACCCTCTTTTCAAGATAAGGAACTGAATTAAGAGTGTGTCACATGGACAACAAGCTCCCTAATGCTCTGCATGTTTTTTCTGTCACTGACATTAGGAACCAGAGATGTTTAGAGAAACTGTCTGGTTCACATCTCTGCTAATAAACAACGCTCTCGGGCATTTAATAATACTTAACCCAGTTCAATTTTCAAATTGGTTCTTCTGCAGCTCTGAGGAGATTATTCTAATGGCTAACGAGGCTCACATTCAGACCTGGGTGTTTTATTTCATGACCATTTTGCTTTACTTTCCAGATACAGTCTCTTCTACTCTAAAAATTCTTGTGCCTTGCTGGGCATTGTCACATCTCAAATATTTATAAGCTGCAGTTTCCAGATCTGCTCAAACTGCTTTGTTTTGGGAATATGTGAGAAGTGTGGGGTGTGGAGAGGCTGAAATCATGGGTGACAGTGGGAATTCCCTCACTGTCCACTACCTGAGGTACTCGTAGAGTCCATACATGGGCAGGAAGTCGATGTCGGACAGAAACATGTACGGTGTGCTGATGTGCTTCATGGCCACGTTCCTGAGCAGGTTCACAGGGTAGAACTGCCCCTCCTTGTACACGATGTGGTAGCCAACGTTGTGGCGGCTCATCAGGACTTCTGAGCCCTGAGCGTAGCGCAGGAATTGCTGGGCTTCTGCATCGGAAAGGTAGAGTGCCAGGCTGATGGGACCTTCCCAGTGCTTGCAGATGGCTTCAAGCATCTGGAGCCTGAAAGAGGAAGGGCGAGAGTAAGAAAAAGCTATTTTCCTGTCTGTGGCTCTCCGCCTGCCTTCACCTGATCAAATGCAAGTATCTTTCTCTAAGTGAGACAGATTCGGGACACTTTATATGCTGTGGAAAGCAGTAAATATTTTTCCAGCATAATTCATTATTTAAGATGAGATTATTTAAGGTCTCCTCTTGGACAGATGGACTGCACCCTGGATACACCTATCTCACTAAATCCAGTGTAGCCTAAGACGGCCCTAGTTCAGATACACACATCCACAACTCGGATACCTAAAGCACCGTCATTTTCTGTCTAAAGCTTTGATGCTGCAGGAAAACCCACACGGATAACAGGACTTATCTAGTGCGAGCTTTGAGCAGTTGCAGGGACCTGTTCATGTGGATCTACTCACAGGATAGGGGGCTCACAAACTTCGACTCTGTTTAGTGCCCAATCCACATTTCAGGTCAAGCTACTCCAACACAGTAACACACTGCGGTGCTCTTCAACGAGCTTGTGGGGAACACAGGTGTACAGACCCACAGATCGTTTTACCTCCTGTTTAGGAAAACCTCCCCCAGGCTTTTGCAAGGCGGTTAGTCAGATCTCAAAAGAGATAGGTCGAGGGGATGCTGACTTAGGTGAACATGTGCATTAGCTAGAAGGCGGCTCGCTGTCAGGGAAGAAGACAAAAGGATGACACATCAATAGAAATGGGATTTACTATTAGTAGGGAGTAAGGAGGGGAGGAAGGACAGACGTGGCGTTGCTGTGGAATATCAAAAGAACATTTCAGACAAAACCATCACTAAAAGTACTAACTTGTATATGTTTAGCACTATCTCAAATTTCATTACATCATTTTTTAAACAGGTTGTATTGATGTATATTTTTAAAAATTCCAGAAGTTACAATACTATTGATGAAAACGACAAGGAAAGATTTCATATGCAAACATAAATCAAATCCAACTTGGCCAAAATCACTGAAGCACTTTGGGTAATTTATTGCCTAGGGATTGAGATGTGTCACCCAAAAATACAACAAGGACTGATTACAAAGCCTCTTGATTTAATATGAAGGAAATTGACCTATGCAGCCTAGTCAGATATTCTATTAAAAACTGGGAAGAGTAGATGGTGCAAAATTATTATCTTCACTCCGTTCCAAATCCACATTACTGAATTTTTCCTATTAATATTTATATAAAATGCAGGAAAAGTGTTCTGCATTATCATAATCTGAGAAAAGAATTTCCCCCTCCTACTATCTCCCTAAGATTTGCAAAATAAAAGAATGATATACCAGTAAACACACAGTCTGACTTAACATTAATAGCTTTTTCCCACATTTCTGAATGATTGTGATGATACCAAGTTGATAGAATCATTTTTTCTTAGATATATTACCTTACTAGTCTATACTTGGTACAGTTTTGTTACCTGTTATTGAAACAAAGGCTATTATCAGCCTGAAACATACAGCTGAATTTGAAACACAAGTCAATATAAAAATATCTAAAAGGTATGTAAAGGTGTAGAATTTTGATTACACAAATAATAAATAGAGAAAAAAGTACAATTTTCTTGCCTTTTTCCAACATAGTACAAATCTGTTAATCAGGAGATTCCAATCTGTCAGCACTCAAATTTAGGGCATCATTTTAAAAATGGAAAACTTGCCTGGTAAAAAATGCAGCAAAATGCCTTTTAAGGACTCCACACAGTCGGCTAATGGCATATATAATGTATTTAAACAGCATACCTGATAATGCAAAGCTTTTCATGATACTGAAGTGGAAACTGGGCTTTGGTGGTACGAGTTCTCAGCTGGACCTCTTAGTAACCTTCAGAATAATCCATTTTACTGTGTTGTTCTCACTGACAGGCTCTACTTCTATAAATATGATACAGGGACTGCTAAGTGACCCTCCATAATCTGCTCTCTGTAAATTGTTAAGTCTCCTTTGACCACAAAACTTAGAACTAAGAGTCTCTAAGCACAACATAACCAACTTATTTTGGTTTTTTTTAGTGGTCTTGAGGAATGCATTCTCTTAAGGACTCTAGAGAAGATAAATGTACTGCTGTACTGCATAATAATGAGATCATAATTTAGTTGGTAAATTTTTTAAAGGTCTGTTCAGCTAAGTGAATTTTGCTGGAATTCAATTGTTTTGTGATTCTTTGTTTTGTTTTTCTTCTTAAGAATACTCAACTGATTTCCAACTCATTCTTGCTCAAACTTCAAACAGTGTATTGCTAATCACGTCTTTCCTCTTCCCCATTCTGACCTCACATTTTTTTAACTCCTACTCTGATTTCTGAGCCCCAGCTACATACTGAGCCTTTAAAACACGTGCATGAAAATCACACTGAAGCAACCAAGACACTCTTCAAGGAAATGTCACATCACTGCAAAAGATGACAATTACCCAGTAATGAACAACCCTGAATGAAGGCTGTCTCAAAGCTTCCATCTAAAGACAATAATGCTAGCTCGCAAAATGCATCCCTCTCTTCCATTCCTCAAGCCTATAGCCAGGCAAACCTAGGTCTGTCGTGACAGTCATGTCAAATCTCTCCTCTAACAGGACTAGGGGAAGTGGTGGGAGTTGTTTTTTTGCTTTTCCTCATCTCTGATAATCATTTCAAAGAATAATTCAGGAATGTAGTGTACAGCACATTGCTTATGTACATGTCATCTCACATCTGAGACACTATTCTTAAATAGCTACAGTTGTGCTGGAGGAGTTTAATAAAAGCAGTATAAAGAAGATGGAAAAAGATAAAGCAGTAACTGAAAGATGTGAAAGGAAACAAAGCAGTTAAGCAGTTCTTTGGTAGGATATTATTTATTGATTTTAGCTGAAAGAAAGTATTTCCAACTCAAATCAATAATTTATAGCAACACACCAGTGAAGTAGGGAAGATTTTTCCTGCACAGTACCAGGATGGCTGCTCTTCCTGAATAGAAATGTGTGGCTCTGTCTATCAATAAAAACATGTGCCCCAGTGAGGATCCAGAAAGGGAAACAGATGCTCAGACTTTGCATCAGTGCCAGTGAATCTGCACTGAGCCCCAGCTCATTCTTTTTAATTAAATTCTGGGGGGAAAAATATACCATGTGCACACAGAGCCTTTACTAATTTACTGTGGTACTCAGGGTCTGGCTTAATTTATTTCTTTATTTTTTTACTCAAAAGTTTGTGAACACTTAAGCAATGTTTCCTCAATTAAAAATCTACAGAACAGACACTGATGTGCACAGTAAATCATAACACAACGTGCAGTGCTGAGGCATCAGTAGAACAGAATACCCTTTACTCATTTCTATTTATTTTAAACACAGACTGCAAGTGTTTTGTTGATCTCAGTTCTCGTAACCCTCCTGGAAAACTGCTGACCTTCTACTAGTGTGGCAGTGGTGTTATTCTCATGCCATGTTCTAATCTGTATGTGCTGTGCTGAAGGAAACGATCAGTTTCTGGATAACACTCAAGGAGTTCTGATTTGCTTTGTAACCTGCTCTGATAGCAGTAACTACAAAGTTTGGACTAGATCTGAACTGAGAAACTGGAGAAAAAAAAGAGAACTGACAACTCCAAAATTTCACAAACCTGGCTGATCTAGACTGCACTTTCAAACTTCTGAAAAATGACAACTAATTGCAGTGGTGGGAATCAGAAAGGTATGGGTGGATCTTGTCAGGAAATGGATTTTTTTTCCCCAAATGAAATACCAGTTAAATTCCACTTCAGTCAGAACTAAAAGCTCAAATGCTCATCTGAGAATCAACATCTGGATAAAGATGCAATGGCTCTGCTCAGATGCAGATTTTTTATTTCACGCTAGCACAGTAAAAAAAAAAAGTATAATTTTCAACTTCCTAATTTGAAACTAGAATATTTAGTTCTGAAGAAAAATCACTAACTGAAATTTTCTGCAAGGAAAATGCCAATGAAAGCAAAACTAACAACCCCTAGTGCAGAAAAACACATGCAAAAACTTGGGTGAGCTACAGCTGCTCGCCTAATTCTAATACAAACCTCTGTTTTTCCTAAGTTGCTGCAAAACTCCATGAACTAATAATGCCTGACAATCCTGACAAGCAACAGCTGCAGCTCCAGGAGTCACCCCCTCAGGAACTCTGCTCATGTGGAGTGTAGTACAGCGTGTGCACTGCACATACAACGTCTAGGTTTCTGTGGGCATGCATTTTTGCTCTCTCCAGAGCATTCCATCGTCAGATCTCCCTGCAATAAAGCACTGCTCCCGGATGAGCAAGAGGTGCTCCCCACCTGTCCATGGACAGCTGTGCCACCAGTGTCACATCGGTGCTGTCTGAAGCAGGCTCGTACTCGTAATGGAGAAAATACAGGTGAGTGCGATGGACGGTGAAGCGCTCCCGCCGGAATTCATAGCACAAGTCATCCTCGTCCAGCTCAGACAGCTGCTTCTGGAGCTGCAAGGGAAGAGTGGACGTAAACAGCATTTCCTTGTGATCGTTTCAGCCAATCAGAGAGAACCAGGAGGCTGGGAACTTGCAGAATGATGCAAGGAGGAATGGAAGTGGAACATACACAGTAGCAGGGTTTTCCTGAGGCTCTTGTTACTGCGTAGCAGATTAGAAGGAAGGGCTTGCAAGTAAATTCACAGTGCAGACAGGACACTGTATTATGGTCTATATATTCTATATATATTACCTATATGACATACTTTCAAGATCCAGACTAGCAATGAAACAGTGACCAATCACAGACTGAATAAACATCAAGTTTCAGAGTTCATGTTCCAATGTGATGCATAATTTCATCCTCACTAGAAGCAGTGTTTCACACTAGTCACAGACATTCTCCACTAGACTGAATCACTCAGCACTGAGAGATTCCCAGTCTGCTGCCTCTGCTGGAGAACAGTAACTGCTGCTACCAGCACGGACAGACAGCTGGAAAAGTAACATCTTTAACTGATCATTACTTCTTCCCTTGAGATTTATATTCTTTCCCCTGCAGAGGTGCCAGAAGTAAGCCTACACTTTAAATGGGATTTATGCTTCTGGATACCTAGTTTGAAAAATCAGGAGGATGGTAGATAACTTCCTTTAAAAGGAAGGCTCCCTTGAAAACCAAGCCTCTTCAAAGTCAAAATGGGCTTCTCAAAGCAACCTAATCCCAATTCTCTTAGACATGTAGAGAAGAGAATGATTGATATTCTCTTTAAGAGAATAAAGTTTAGCACTGGGGAAAGGTACAAGTCAAAAAACTGACCAAATGTCTACGCAGATGACCAATTCCATTCGTAAACTGATTATTTTTGGTGTTGGACCAGACGATCATTGAAAGGTCTGCTCCAAATCAAACTATTCCATGATTATATGATTCTGTGATTTCAAAGCCAAACATCTAGCTAGGATATTGAAAATGCATTAATTTTAAAGGAAAAAACCAGTCATACCTGCAGTAAGATGTTATGAAGATGAAAATTTTTTTATGGTTTTAACATATGAAATTGAGTTCAGTATCGATTGCTCTATAATGTAGGTTACTAATAAAGGTGTAATTTTTTATCTGATTTCTTAAAAGCATCCTGTAAGAACAATAGTGAATTAGTTAAATATTCATCAGCAAATGAGAAAAATATCCATTATATAGGAATTTTACAAATTTTGATAAAAATCCCAGTGTCCCTCAAAACTGTTTCATTAAAAAGATTATTGAATTATAGGCATCTTTTCGTCCTGGTCAGAATGATTAAAGTAATAGTTTCACCATCTTCAAGGAAAAAAAAAAAAAAAGGAAAATGTAGGTATTTTTTGTTGTGTGTTAAGAACAGCTGTTGTTCTTGGAACTATAAGCATAATGGTTGCCATCCACAGTAATGCTTCCAACTGAATGTTTTCCTGTGAAGGTTGATGGAATAATTCCTGATATTTTCCTGTACATCACTCTATAATCTTCATCTGAATAATGGAAATACTGACTTTGATTTCAGTGAGTTTTGGATCAGGCTGTCATTCTTCTCTGCTATTGTTCTGCACAGATCTTAAAACACCCCTCAAGAGGGAGTGCTTTTAGAAAGATGAGAGTCTGATTCTTGACAAATCTTTACTCAGGCAAAACTTCTATTGATATCAAGATCTCTTTTAGGTGGAATAGAAATCAGGAGTTCTTTTACGTATCCTCGGAGTTTCATTCTTTCTGCTTTACAAATCATCATTCAGCTAAGCCTGCACTCTATTTTCAAAATGACATTCAAATAATATTGGAATTAAACTCAGTATTTACAACAATGACTAGAAAGCCTCTCGTATCTTTCTGTTCCTTTCTCAAAAAGGGACAATAGTGTGCCCTTAACAGAATTATTAATGAGATGATCGAATTTAAATGGTTAAAACAACAGCAATGCACATTTTAGGGGTACCTTACTATCCTGAATGTACAAATGACCAGGCCAGAAGACTTTAATTGCACAGCAGTTATCAATCACGCAGTCACCAAATAATTATTAGATTGCATTTGGGTTAGAAGCTAAGAGGCTAGAAATACTTAATTATGAGTTCAAGAATAACATTTGGAGCTAAATTATGGTTTTGTGCACTACTGAACCCTGGGTGGGAAAAGAGGAGGGGACACAGCTTCTTAGGAGTCCCACCTTCTTAACAGTGAAACTCAGCAAATCACAAAGTTGGTGATGGAGGTGAAGGAGAGAACATAAAATTTCTCTAATATAACCTTTTCTACAGCATACATATTATGTGGATCCATTATTTAAAGACAAAGAACTTTCAGCTTGGTTTGAAGTTTGCTCCCACACTATGTCTTCTTGAAAAGATGTGTTTATAATGGGAATGCTGACAGATCTATGCAAACAGATGCTTAAATACAGTGCACAATCAAAATAAGGACCTCAATATCAGCTGGATTTGACAAAATCCATTATGGTTGTTTTTTTTTTCCTATTATGGATGCCTCCATTATATTGATAACGATATGCTTAACCCAGCAAAGATTTTTCAGCTGTAGAGAGACAGCATGTATTCTCATAAGCAAGTACCTGCTAAGCAAAGATTCTGTGTTTCTAGAAGAGTTTCAATGCTAAGGCTGCTTGCCACTTAGCATGTGGGAAATGTCACTCCTAGGAAACACTCTCACAGTTGAAAAATGTATTATTTTCAGACTGTGTGGGGTAGGTATTGTCTAAGAAATATTGTTGTGGGAAAAAAACACGTGCCTTCAATAGCACCATGGTGCTACTAGGTTCAGAAATAAAAATGGCAGCCGTGATATGCATAATGCTCAAACAAAGAGACAAATACATAAAGAAATATGGGCTAAATTATTTCCCTGGGACACCAGCTGTGGCAGGAGATCAGGCTCCATCTCAGGAAAAGTAGTCTTTGAAGGCAGGTCCGAGAAATAATTTAGCCTTGACCTTCCAGGTTTACTTGTCTAACACGTTTCTATGAGATGAGGTGTTCTGAATGCCCAGGACAGATGGCAGACACGTGTGACACAAGGCAACACAACACATAACTTTCACTGGCAAAATGGTTACTCTGCTCATGAATCTTCCTTTCTAAGGCTGTTCCTAATGTAAGAAAATTTGTGATTGCCTTAGTTTTTTTTCATAAACTGCTGTGTCACTGAAACAATTCCCACCAAAATCCGGGACTTCATATCAGATGAAATCGATTAAAAATCCAAGGTCAGCAGTATTTTCTGAGGGATTAGTTATTAAAAAAAAGATCAAAGCCCATCAACAAACAATGCCATGTGTCTAGAGGCCAGTTAGATCTTGGGGAAGGGGACAAGATTCCTAATGTAGGCTCTCTCATCAAGTGTTTAAGCTGAGGTGAAGCGACACTAGGCTTAAGTCACTCACTCAATATCACACACAATAAGATCTGAGCAACTCAGATGAAACTTAGAACTTTCAGATCATCTTTCCTTTTCCCAGGCGTGCACAGTTAAGCTTCATAGCACAAAATCAACTCAGCTTAGCCACTGAAATGAAAACTGACACCAGCCCAGGATGTAACTAAAATCTGGCTATAAACTGCAGCAGTTCCATTTTCTCCTGTGTAGCTGTCCCAGTTCCCACCAGTAGGCAATTTGGATTGCAACATTTAGCACTTTCGAAGTGTGTGAATTAACAGTTGCCTTTCGCATGGCATAAACAAAGCAGATGATGATGTGGAGAGGAAAAAGCATTCACTGAGTCTTGTTTTGGATGACCTACATCAAGTCCTTCTGACATCTCCAATGATCAGTAATAAAAGCCAGACTAATCCCATGTCAATTTAACTTTTATTCCTCACACATCATAAAATTTTGTACATTTGCTATGGGTCAAATTGAGCCTCCTGTGAAACAAAGCAGTGCTAAGGACAAAGAGAATAGCACGTGAGCAAACCTACCTGGCAAGAGGAATTTTGCTGCAGCATGTGAAAACCACCAATACTACTGCTCAATGGAAGTGACGGCTTATCCTGACTGCAAATATTCAACACAACTGAGAACACAATTTTTAGGCACGTGGCATATCTCAGACAGTTCTGTATAGATGAAGTACAATTCCCCTTGCTGATCTTCCCCTAAGCTTGATCTTAGCTGCAGATGTCAGATTTGGTTGTCCTCTGCATCTCCTTTCCCCAGACCCTTGACAAACTTTTTTGGC
>WAAG01038741.1:3467-18938 GCA_013390105.1 Tichodroma muraria | reverse complement strand
CTAGAAACCACTGCATTTTCTCTCTTGAATGATTTCTTTAGTGTCCCTTTCCTGAAATATCAACAATCATGCAGTTAAGAAGATTTGGGTGGAGAAAACCCAGGACAATAGAATGGCTGATCTGGCTTTGTATTGGGACAAGGGAATTTAGAAAAGTGAAAGAGAATAATCTTCACGGAATTAATATGTATGGGCTTGGGGCACAGTGGAAGACATACAGATTTACTAATGGATTCTTGAGGCAAGAGGATGTAAATGCCAATCCATATCGGACAGAAGTGATATCAGGTGCTGCTCAGAAGAAAGGAGTGGTCTCCTGCTTGAGCTCCTCATAAAAAATCTCAGTGATTACTACAGAGTCGATGTGAATTGCTTTGGTTGGGCAAAGGTTTCCAATCAAACTTTGGGCAAATGAAAAATTGGTTTGGTCAGATATGTAGGAATGGTGGGATCTTAGAGGGCAACTCTAAGAACAGCAAAGTGTGGCAGAGGAATGAGAAGAGGGGAGTTGTGGCATTTGTGTGCTGAGTTTCCAATAAAACCGACTCCAAGAAGGACGAAGGAGGAGAAATCTACAGGATGAATACTGTGCTCACTCAGTGCGGAGTCTGGGAGTGAAAGAAGTTCACCAACAGGTATTAAATTATAGCCATTGTCCTAGATATTTGTTCAAAGACTTGCTAAGCTGTTTTTCTTATTTTCGTGTTTTGCCCAGTGACCTTTATTTAGCCTTTTTAACAGCCCAGACTGGGACAGCCAGGTATATATGCTGTAACTGGCAAAGATAAATAGATTCATAGAATTGTTGGGTCTGAATTGCATCCACAGCATGAGTGCTCTAGAGATATACACTTGAGCTCAGCCAGAAGTTACAGGCTTGAAACAGGAATTTGTGGGTGAAAATCTCCGGCCTATGCCATGCAACAAGCCAGACTCCATGACCTAATAGTCATTTCTGGGTTTAGAATCAACTTATCTATGGGAAAAAGTCATCTATCCTATGCTTTGTTTTTTCTGTAAAGTCATTATCTCTCTAGGTATCTATATCATATATCATATATATCATATAGGTATCATATATCTCTCTAGGGTATCTATATTCAGCTTTCAGCAGCCTCAGGCTTGAAAGCTTTTAGTGATTATAATTTTACCACCATTTTGCACCTTCAAAGCTTTTCCATGGAAGCCTCCAGGGATTGGAGTGAGGCAAAGTCCAGTTGCAATTCCAGTTTACCAGTTAAATTGTAGGCTGACTGATTGCAATGGTATCTGTCATCAGCGCACAACAACAGACTGAGATGATTCCTGAGAAGAAGCTGACATGGAGACTTGTGTCACTAAGAGCTAGAAAAGGTATTAGAAATCTGAGAGATCTTAACAGCAGTCTCAGGCTGTGGCTTCTGCCATTTTGCGCTCCCATACGCTGTGCTCACAGTTTGCCAGCATCTCAGTAACAACTCTGTAATCCGTGTTCTGTACCTTCTCTTTATGCCTTGAGCCAGACTCTTGGTTAAACCAGTGATATCTCATTGCCTGCAATGGGATTGCTTGAAATTTGCATACTCCTAAGGGGAGAATCACAGCTCTCTTCTCCTAGTCCCTCTTTCACCCTCACAAATGCTCATTTGTTATTATTTTTTAAGGTTCTAATTCAGCCAAGCCATAGTTTCCACTGCCTCTGGAATCAATATTTTCTCTGTCTTTTGGCAATTTTTTTTTATTTTATTTTTACATGCAGTCTCCAAAAGGCTATAATTTACAGTTAATACCATGCAATCAAAGACAATGGCAGGATTCCTGTGAGCAGAGCAATCCTGGCTTCCTAATCATGGCTCTTATGCTCTGCAGAAGAATTACAATCCTGCTCGTGGAACAGCAAATACCTGTTCCCACAAACACATGCAATATTTTACAGTTGTATTGAAGGAGGGAAATCTATGCTTCTCTTTGCTCAGGAAGACTTGATTACCTGAACTATCACCCCTGGGGAAAGGCACCATGAGAAAAGAAGATTCCTGGTCTGGGCATGTTTTAGTCCATGCTGCATTTTTGTGGGTCATTAGTGTTCAGAAAGGATACCTCAGGTGTGCAAGGTGATTTCCAGCACCATTTTAGGCAAAGGCAAGGTGTGTAGCGATTCAGCAGGGCCCTGCCTTGCTAGCAACCAATGCAAGATGACTAAATTCACATCTCATAATCTGCTGAGTAACCCCTAGGCAAAGGAGTAATACCAAGTGTAGTTAATGCTGTGTTTTCCACTATGGAGACAAGTGCCACTGAATAGCTCTGACCTAAGGAAAACAAAAACAGAAAAGTAAGATAAGGGCTGCTTTGGTTAGAGGTGATTCTACAGGATGCAAATAAAGAATAAACTTTGGTGGAAGTGAGACGAATCTGCGCTGAGGCTTGGATGGACAGAGCACACAACTTCAAACTCCTGTTTGGACATATCTAACCCACACACGTTTTCGTGCAAGGCTGTGAGTGCCTCTGGTGCTGGAGAGGGCAAGAGGGCCGAGTTTTGGTGAAAGGAATCTGGGTACATCATGGCATTGATGCGTTTTGTTTTGCATTATTCTCTCTTAAGCACCGTCTTTCCCTACTTGCAATGGCTTTGTTGGAGGACAATTACCTTTGCTAAACGAAAACTACCAGAATGTGTCAAGGGTCAAGTAAAAAGCAATATACAAAGCAGCCAGAAGTAAAGGAGTATCAGGCAGGGAGCTGTCCAATTTTTCACTTTCCATGAGGCCAAAGGCATTTAATCTGCAGCTGCAGCAACAGCTATTCCACTGGCTGTGGAATGGAGAGTGCCAGTGATCTTACTCTTTTACAGGATACTATCAAAGGGAACACCCTCAGGGCACAGCCTTAGGGTGGTTTGATGCGCTTGGGAAATGGCTGGTTGTGAGAGGCTTCTATTCTCAAGGTGTTTGTCACTCTCCATCTCCCAAAGGAGGCAAGGTCTGGAGCAGAATTGTCGGGAGCTGCTTAGCATATTTCAGAGAAAAGCCATTGACTGTATACTTTAGGCAACCCCTAGGCAAAACTGCAGGATTTAGCCCTCTAATCTGCAGTAGCAGTAATTCTTGGAAAAGGAATCCTAGAGGCAAGCTGGAAGGACCGACTTTCATATCTTACTTTGCTCCACCCAACTTGTGCAAAACGAGGTCTTAGCACATTTGAGGGAGTTTTCATTCACATATACTGAACCACCTTGCTGCAACGAATCTCTTCCCAACGACACCAAAGTTTTTGTGGTTTTATTTGCAAGTCTCCAAAAGTACTAGATGCCATGCCATTTTATCAGTGTTGTTGTCTTCCACTTTTAAACAAATAGAGTACTTGACCTAAAATCAAGTGGCTCCTTGGATTTTCCTTCTTATGTTCTCAAAGGAATATATAGCGAAAACAGAGTTCTACACATCAGAACAGACTGTTCTCCTACAGCATCTCATCAAATGACTGTCAGGAAAAAAAACCTGTCTCACCTCAGAAGAGCCTGTCAAGCAATGAAGATGTGCTATTTCCCCCAGTCTTACTGCTCCTGTCCCAAGAAGTGGGACTCTTTCTCAAGAAGTGTTTACATTGAAAATGCTTGAGAGTTGGGAGAATTTACTAAGAGAGACAGTCAGTACATACTATAATATTTCCTGTATTATTCCCTGGCAAATTGCTGCAGACTACTGTAGAAAAGCCAGCATCAAACACACACAGAAGTCACATTAGGTGGCACACAAGGGAGATGTAAATAAACTGCAGAGAATTCGGAAAAGGTGCAGCAGAGTTGTTGCAAAAATTCTGAGCTCCTGCCTTTGATATGAGTTTCAGTGAACAGCAGAGTGTATCTTTGAGAAGGGCAACCCAGGGACAGAGGATAATGCTTAGTATATAGTGCATTCAAGAGGAACTGAAGGGGAACAAAGGCATGGCCGACAGTGTACCCATGTGCTGCAGACAGGCAATTACTCTATAAATCACAGTTAAAGGAGACCTCTACTAGCTGGCACCTACCACAGTCCCTCACCTCTCTGAGCGTCTGCTGCTGTGATCACAGGCAAAGACAGACATTTGGCAGGGCAAAAACTGGTAGGTACTGAGACGGATAGGTCAGCATCAGCACTAACCTCCCAAGACCACAGGTCCTGAAAGAGTAGAGGCATCTCTGCAGACTGAAAGTGCCTTGAGGGGACAAATCCTCAAACTGATGCAGATTAGATGATGGGATATCTGACCTGAGGAGGGGTGGTCACAAGGGCACGATGAGCTGTTCTTGAGAAGCACGGGCTAAACCACTTATCATGATGGTTTCATTGCAGGGAACAGTCATGCACTATTAGTGCTGAAAGATTTCCCAGCCCTAACGGCTAGGATTTTAAGAATCTATTTAACTTTGATAGTCTATAGCCCATCACTGGAAGTCTGCTTAAAGGTGTGATTGCTCTTCTTTGTATTGGAATTGCTGACAGATCCTTAACTATTATGGTGCTTACCAGCAGTAATCCATTTAAATAGAAAGAAAGAGGAGAGCATAAATGGCTTGTGCTGTTTGAATTTGATTTACCCATCAGCAGAAAAAAGTTCCATGTATAGATCCTTGCTACACTATCCAGTCCATGAGTTTTCTGTGCTCTTTGTATACCAATATACTATAAAGTTAGAAAATGCATTATTCTGGAGGAAGGATGCTATGCTAAAGGGAATTTGGATGCTAGTTGTTTTTGAACTGCAATACGTGGCATTGTAATTCCGTGTCAGTGATTTAAATGCTCTGATAGAGTTGGTGACAGCTTAAATGGCTCCAGCCCCCAGCCTTCCCTCACCCCTCCTCCCTGCCTGCAGTACCTCTCTCTTATGGATGGAAAGCTGACAAGTTCTATGCAGGAACAAAGAAGAGTAGGAGAGTAGGTGGAGAGACCAGTAATTGTTTAGGGTGGGTTTTTTCTAGTGTTGTTTAAAAATATGAGCAAATATGGAGACATTCCACCTTCATTTTTTCATGCTGAAGTGTGACTAGCTATGAATGCCAGGAGAGGCTGGTTGCAAGCCATGTACCCCGTTTCCCCTGCCCTCCAAGTGGGAGGAATGGAGAAAAAGAGAGAGAGAGAAGGTGAGTAGCCCTTTAGGCTGCTTTCGTCATCTGCATCCAGCTCTGCAGTGACAGGCTTCTGACAGGAGACATCTGCCTCTCTAAATCAATCATCTGCGTTCGTGTTCCTTATTCCCCTCCCACCCGCTGCTAGTACACGGCAGTGCCCAGCACTCTGTGTGACAAGAGACCTTCAGGGGCTGGCTTTCCCCTGCTGTGTCACTGCAGGTTCGCCAGGGGTGCTGTTCTGCCTGCTTGTTCAGAGCCACTCAAAGCTATGACCGTTCCTACCTGGATCCTTAGCAAGGCTGGACGACAAAGCGGGCAACTGCAAATATAGCTGATGAAAATGATCGTTGTTTCTCTTTAGATTCCTACAAAAAAGGCTCTCACTCCAATCCAGGGGGGCAAAAAGACAAGTCAAGGCTGGAAAAATACAGATATGCACTATGCAGGACTGAATCCCACTGGGAAATAAGGTACCAGAGCATCTTGTTTTCATTGCCACCCCTATTAATAATATCAGTGACTTCAGGTACAACCTCAACAACTCTGGAATGGTCTAAAAATACTGAGTGATGGATGGTGCAGTACCACAGTCCTGATTTACATTTCTTAGAAGCAAACAACCGCAGTTCACAGAGAGTAAATATGTGATGCTGTCATCCCTAAGTGGTGGGAATAAAAAATGTATTGTCCTGCTCTTTATCGTGTACCCTGCCTCTATTTACACTTTCTCTCTGTCATGCATGCTGATATGGATATAATGGAAATGGAAGGGGTATGGAAAGGGTATCCATCAGAGAGAGGGAAAGTCAGTGACTCAGGTTAATCTTGTATCTTGAAAAAGTCAGTGGTAGGTGCATATACTTTGAATATCAGCACTTCATGAGGTCACTCCTAGCACAAGTTACATACTCAACTCCTTTGTATTAGACAGGTAGCTACACAGGTACTGGATGGGAAAAAAAAGTTGCCTCCTGTAAGACAAAGGGAGGAGACACTCATGAGTCTGGCACTATTTGCAGTAGCAGATTTCCAAAGCAGAGATACATTGCATCCCAGTTCAGCTACTGAAATTCAGCATCTGTGATGGACATCTTATCCTTCTAGGCTCTCTCAGCAGTCAGGGAAGAAAGAAACACATCAGAGTGGAAAGCAGATCTTCAATAGCCTCTAGCTTTCCACAGACCATACATACAAAGAACCTAGGATGAGCACATCCTAGTTGAATCATCTCAGTTAAGTGTCTAACTTCAAGTGGGATGACTCTAGACTGATTTCACCTTGCAGGCTGCCCTCTCTGGCACTTCTGACAAGCAGATTCTGCCCTCTGGTAGGGTTACTGCTGTTGACTGTCTCTGAATGAGAAAGAGGGGTAGGTTAGGGTTTTGTGCCTTTAGCAAAGGGACAGCAGCGACTGCCGGTGGAGGGAGGAAGGGCTCAGAAACACGAGAGAATGAAAAATGTGGTCAGGGACACTCTTAGCAGAGGGTCATGTGGGGAGCTTGAAGAAGGGGAGCACACAGCTGAGGAGGGCTGCCTGGGCTGCCTGGATGGATTAGGGTTACTAACTGCTGCAGACTGAGAGTGTGGCACCTGGACTCTGACCAACCCTTGCCCAGCCATAGTTCTGGAGCAAGAAGAGCTGTACAGAAAAAAAGCTCTGCCAAACCACCTTAATGAAAAGACTGAAATTAGTGGTGCTCCCAGCTGCTTGTTTAAAATGACAATGTTTTTATTAGGGCTGAAATAGAATGGGAAAGAGAAGGAGTGTTGTGTAAAGTGTATGCTGGCCTTTGTGCCTGCTGTGGGTGTGATCAACAACACCAGCTGGCAGCTCTTTGGTTAAGAAAAAAAAAAAATACAGTCCTGGAGATTGCAATGTGAACAAGAGCAAGCAGAGCACTCAGCACAGGAAAAACAGCTGGCGAGGGACCCAGGCTGTGAAGGCACAAATTGCAGTCAAAGCCAATAAGAATTTCCTTGTAATGCACAGGAAGTTTTCTCCATTGCTCCAGCTTCTCCACACACTCCTTCCTGGCCTTCCACCACCCTGCTTTAGCAGTGCAAATGCAGATATCTGGGGATTTAAAATCTTGGGGGATAAGCTGCCCATACTCCTTGGCCTGGAATACAGCCATGGGGTGAGAAGTGGAGAGTAGGCTCTGCCACACACTGCAGGTTTGCACATTTAGTGGTTCGTGCAAGGCTGGGGATTTGGCAAGCAGTATCCTGTGAAAGCAGCTCGTAGACCAAAAAAATGCATGTGGTCCTGTCCTGCAGACCTCCACTGCAATGGCAGCCTCAGGCTCCATCCAGCTCTGAAAAGGTATTTCTTACACTCCACCTGCCATTTCTGTCCTGCAATCTGATGCAGCTTAGCTGATTTCACTCAGTTCTACCCTGAAGCTTCCCACTCTTCAGTTCTGCACCACAGAGATGATGCAAATCCAGTTCTTCCCTGCAAACACCCTCAAGTGTTCTAGAAGACATTTTATTTTGAGCAAAGTCAGTCAGCTATGGCCAAACTATGTTGCGTGTTGTTTGCAGTAAACCTGTACTGATGCACTCACAGCGTGTTAATCACCAGAGAAGATGAGCAGCTTTTCCTCCCTTTGATTTGAGATACTAATTAAACCTATTTTTATTGAGATTGAGGGCATTCAAAGCCTAAAGACCATCTTTGTTTCCTAAAGCCAACAAGGTGAGACTGAAGCAGGCTCTAGAATGAGTTCATTAGCTTGGGAATGAACCCCTTCTCTGACACTGACCTACTCTATGACTTTGAGCATCTTACTTTACCATGCGTGACAAATAACAATTAAGTTGCTGCATACTCCACTAAGAAGTTGTTAGCATACACAGTGATGAGAAATGAAATGCAAGAACTTTGAAAAAATATGCTGGGAGGTCAGATCTGAGCTAGAGTGCTTACATGTATCTTAAACAGAGTGATAACACAGACTGAAAAAAAAAAGGTGAGTTTAAAAAAACTAAATCAAAAAATAATTGTGCAGCCTTTAGCTCTAGATAATGGCAGTGTGAGAAGTGGGATAATTAAATGATTGATATGATTTCAGAAAGAAAACACAGTTTTTTCTGTGCATGCACAAGGTTATCTGTGTCATTTAATTAACCCGCATGCAGGAGAGGAATTCTCTGTTGTTATCTCCTGATCCCAGTCCTGTGATGTCTGCTGGGGGTTATTTTTTGTTTTTGTTTTCTAAGCTAGGTTGTGGTTTGTTGGCTTTTTTCCCTAGGGATCAGCAAGAGCTGAAGAGATTGCTACAAAACAGAAAAGAAATATCTTTTAAAGACTCTTTAGAACGGTACTAACAGGGGAATGCTTTATATCAATTGTCTTGTGCGGTATACTGATGAGGTTTCTGCCTCAATTCCTTTCCTGTTGTGGGAAAACAACGTCATTTTGCTAGATCAGCAGTGCTGGTAAGGGGAAAGAGCAATCAGGGTCCTGCTACCTCATCCCCACAATGTCAACGAGCTCTGGCTCCCTGTGAGGGTCCTCCATCACCACCAATCTGCTTCAGCCATTGTGCTCCCTGGCTTCAGCCCTCTCCTACCTAATTCCACACCCTGCAGCCCTTCCTTTCCAAGTGTTTAGGCACTAGTCCTGAACAGGGACCTGTATATCTTTCTGACAGCAAGCTCCACTCTTCCCTGCAGGCTGCACCGCCCTTTTACAGCTGCCACTCTATCAGGCTTTAGTTTTATTTGTTCTTGACTCCCAATATGCAGCTGGAACTGTGCCTATTTACAGAGGGAAGTATGGGAGTCTCTGGGGAGAGAAGCAGACAAGCAGAGAGCTGAGGAAAAGACTCTAACATTTGGGTCTGGGACAGTGGCCAAGGCATTCATCTTCCAGTGAAGTTTCTCAAAATTCAGAACACTCCTAGCCAAACCAGCACAGCTTCTTTGCTGTCATCCTTGGCAGAGATGCCAATGAACACCTCAGCCATGAAGGCTTAGCTTTCTTCCATCTCCCCTGCACATGGTGGAGGCTCAGCTGAATGTGGCACTGGGTGACATAAACCCATCCCTACAGTAGTTGCACTGTCCAAAACACTGATCAGTCCTATGCTGCCATACAAGAAACACAGGGAACTCAGGGATTGCTGCAGGAGTGGAAGAGTGAAGTGCTTTCACATTTGGTCTTTCTAAAACACATCCCAAGCCATGTATGCTACAAGCCAGCACTTATATTGAAGATGTCAAGTAATAATATGAATCCTGAGAGCAATGAGTCTATATATAGTAGATAGGCATCTACAGGGCGAAAGGGAGTAAAAGAAAGAGAGAAGACAGACAGAGAGATGTGTGCTGTAGAAATGTTTCTTTGAAGCTTTTGGTGGTGTTCCTCTATCTTTGTCAGGAAAAACAGGAATATGTCTGAAAGCTCAAATATAAAACACTCGCTTTTGAGCTTAAAATTCATCTCTATATCTTCCTGTTATGTGTCTACATACAGACTCAATGTCATTGTGTATTTTTAAACTATCATTGGTTCATCAGCCCTCTAAGCAAGCCACTAAAAACAAAGTTTGCTTCTGCAAAGCCTCATTCACAGTGAAGGGAACTGGAGATCTGTTTAAAAGAAGTGATCCCTCCAATCTGATCTGAATAGCAAGGAGTTCTGCATGGAGAAGTGGCAGGGCGCAGGGCTGTCCAGCTCTTGTCAGTGAACTTCTGTTCTTATTTTGACACTTTTTTGATCTCTAAACTTGCTGATATTTGCTTTGTGACAATACAGCAACAGTGACGCAATTCTATGGGACATGGTCATTGAGACTTTGAGGAACAGCAGTACTAGAAGCAGGTTTTGATGTTTAAAAATTAAAATTTGATGCTATATCATACACATTCATATCTTCACTGATCAGTTTTTGTGGAAAATGGGGCCACCCCACTGCACTGGATTGGGTATCTACAAGAAGAATGGTTTTTTCTTAGAAAGGCTGATGAACTTAGTGGAAGGGAAACAGCTATGAAGTGATTTTTGCAAGGGCACAGCAAACCAGAAGCAAAGAAGGAGTTAAAATTCAAGCTTCCTGAGTCCCAGTCCCATCCATTAGAACATATTGCCTGTAATCTAAGTGTAGTGCAAACAGCCAATTGATAAGCTTTTTACAACAGGGATGACAAAGTGGAAACTATAATCTCCTAGATATGCTGTTTTGTGGCCAGGAGAGGATTCTGTTGTAATTTTTTTTTTTTTTTTCTTAAACTAGAAATAGTAGGCTGCCTCCCCTTGAATAACAAAATAGTAGAAGAGGACAAATTATATTTGTCAACTCTGTCCACAAATCCCACACAGTATTTGACCTCCTGGCCCCTTTCCTGCGTCCATGAGAAGCAGAGGACCTGCGTGGGAAGAGCAGCGAGAGGCAGGCGCAGGAGTGCAGCCAGAAGTGAGCAGGGTGTGTCGTGATGGGGACTCATCACAGCTGTCAGCGGTGACTTGTCCTACTGGGTCAGGCTCTTGATGGAGAATGGAGCGAGCCCGAGCAGTGATGACATTGCTGTAGCAGGCCCGATGTCAATATTTGAGAAAGTCCTACATAACTTACGTAGGAAAGGTCCCTGTGGAGCCTCCCCAATCCTGGCAGCCCTGCCTAGAGACCAGTGGCTCCTCTTCTTCTTTCCCCTTTGAAAAAGGTGCAGAAGGACTGTCCTAAGGCAGGAAATGACAGACCAAGGTCAAGTACTCTGCAGAGCCAAAATGAGGCAATGGGATTATTTTGAAAATTCATTTAAGAATACAAGTTGTGGATATTCTAGGGGTGACATCTTCAGATAAAATCATTATCTGCCCTGGAGAACAGCAGTCAGGAAAAGGATTATCAAGGAAGTGTATGTGAGCTACATAGGCACATTTCACTGCCATGAGATCTCAGTTTCCAGTTCACATGTTCCCAAGGGCTATTTATTCTTTTTAAAAGAATACTTAGTTAAAACTGGGAGACTGCAGAAGGGAAGAAAAATTACAGATACAATCAGCTATCTCTTCTGCAGTTGCTTGCATTTACAATAATAAACAAAGTCTTGAATGTTAAGGGATGGGAGGATCCCATTTTCCAGCAGAGCTGGGAAGTTTTTACCTAAGCCTTGAGAAAGACGAGGTAATTTCAACAGAATTCCTGTAAAAGAAGTGCCCCATTAGACTGCGCTCCCCAAAAGCAGCACAACCCCTTACTCAGTTTTCTATTGTGAGACCTCATTGAAGAATTTCAACAATTTGGCAAACCTGACACGGGGTACAAAGGTGTTGTGCTGCAAATGCAGGAGACGCAGATTCAATGACAGCAGCACATGAGAACGTCAAACGAGTGACACACACAGTGTGTGTGTCCTGACATTCGTGCAGTGCAGTGTTTTAGAGAAACAAAAGACAGACAGGTTTAGCCTAGAGAACCCCAGACAAGACTCCTAGAGGAACCTAGTTCAGGCTGAGGCACCCACTGTAGAGTGCTCTAATGGGAAAGGCCAGAGGCTTGTTGTTTCCCAGCATACTTCTGAGTCACTGAAATGCTAAAATAAGAAAGAAACAGAAAAAATACTTTGCACAAACTTAGGAATGTTTATTACCTCTCCATCTCCCAGTTCTATCCCTGCTCTTTCCATTTCCTTCTATGGCATGCCCATGACATGGGTTTCAGTGCCACGGGCAAGCTGAAGGAGCCTGAAACTCCCTCCCTCCAACCACCGGCACTCACTCTCAAGCCTGCACAGTCAGCAACGTTAAGAAAGCAGATACAGGAGAGCATGTGACAACAAAACAAAGTTAATTTGCTGCAATGTGGTATTTAACCAGGAGAAAATAACAGAGCAGTGCCCTAGCTACCCACAACCCCCTGCACTTGACAACAGTGACGGTGTCAGCTTCCATCTGCTGGTGTTACAGTGACACTTGCCATGCTAAATGCTGATTAGAATTAAAATGGAAATGACATCTATGTGCATTACTCTGCTATTAATCTTGATGCCCAACGTTTTATGTTGACAGTGGGCTTTTGCGGGGGGAACCTAAAAAGACACAGGGTTGTAGAGCTAAGGGATTTTGTACTTGTTATTAAAGAAGCAAATGTGATTCTGAACATGAGCATAACACTGTGAATTACAAGCTCTTAGTATCTCTGAAAGAAGACAAGATCTTTGTATTGCCACTTGTTAGACAGGGAGCCCAGTTTAGAAAATACGTGTATGACTGTGTGCATAGTAAATTTTTGCCACTAAAATGGAAATTTGATGTGACATTAGCATGAGTTTATTCAAATATTTAATGCAGGTGCCTGCAAATCGTGTAGCTACCTTATGTTGTTAACTGACTGTACCATAATTGTGTACGCAAGTGGTGTTCACAAATGGAGCATGGTTGATTAGAAAATGAGCCCTATGAGATGAGATTCTTCCTAACTGCACTGGAGTGGCTGAAGGGAGCAGCTCACATTTAGGGAAAGGTGTACATTACATAGAGCACTGTTTCAAGCCTGTGGAAGGGTTAATTCACATTACACATCCTGGAAAGTCTGAGGGATGCTCCAGCAATGATACAAGCCCTTTTGACTGATTTTGACAGTGCTCACCCACTAGTTTACAGCTAAACCTCAAAGGCAGGCCAAGATGTTAGAATCACAGGATGGTTTGGGTTGGAAGGGACCTTCAAGATCATCTTTTTCCAGCTCCCTGCTGTGGGCAGGCACACCTTCCACCGGACCATATCGCTCAAAGTCCCTCCAACCTGGCCTTGAACACTTCCAGGATGGGGCATCCACAGTAGATCCTTTCTTCTGTGATCTGCTTCCTTATTGAGTTGTGTTGGAAGTCCCTTTCTTTGAACAACACCATAAACACCCTTTTCAGGAGGGGAAGATATTTTAAAAGCTCAATCATCCTTTAGTGGGGAGGTTATCTATCCTCCCCTAGAGAACTGGTGCAGCCAAAATTTATCCTGCCTTAGATTAGGGCCTGTGTCTGACCTATCTCTCCAAGTCAAGTATCCTTGGTCCTCCCACAGAACCACAGAATGGGGAGTGGAAAATGTTTAAATTATTTCTGATTTTCCTGAAATTACCACCTCTTCCAGTTCTTACATTGCTGATGAAATTTTTTCTTGAAAACAACAACAAAAACCAACCAAACAAACAAAAAAACAGACTGCAAGGCAGTTCAGGCTAAAATTAAAATAAAATTCAGCCACTTTGGGCTGAAGTTTTGCTTACACAGCAAAAGGCAGAAACAAATCTGGTCCGTGACAACTTTATGAGGGAGAAATACAACTGTAAGGGCTGAGTGCTGTGCCCTCCTAGGCAAGACGCCTCGTGGAGCTGCCCAATCCCATGTAGAGAGGCTTGATGGGCCAGGTCCATCAGGCTCCATCAGTGTATCCAGGCTAACTCACATCCTGATAGCTCTGCTGTGCTCCATGAGGAAGTGGCGACATGGCTACAGAATCAGAGCCATTCTCCAAGCTACCTGCTAGTCCTTGCCAGCAGATCAGATTTGGGAAAATATGCACTTCACTTTCCCTGTTCCTGTACCTGCTGCATAAAGACTTAAGTGCTCAGGTTTAAGAACTCACATAATGCTATTTGCCAAATCATGGCTGAATTCCAGATTCAAATATATAAAAATCACCATGTGATGTTCTATCAAAATTTCTGGCACCTACCTCAACTCTGCCCCAAGCCCCTGGCTTCTCTTCCTTCCACAGAACATTCCCACCCAGGCTCCAGGCATGATGGATAGCTTCCCTCTTCCTTATCTCATCCCTACAACACTGAGGCATGAGGAGGGGCTTGGAGGGGAGGGAAGAAGATGCCTGTAGTGCCTGTAAAGTTGAAGATAACATTTAAGCTTTGTTACACCAATGTGGCTGCATTAAGCTCCCATGACCTTGAGCGAGAGCTGCAGCTTGGGTTCCTCTCCTAAAGACTTTAATAAAGTGAGAAATTGTTTCAATACAAAATGTGATATTGGGACATTGTTCGTGCATGTATTGAGCTTAAGTCAAATATTCTGTGTCCTCAAATCCGACTGATTAATAATTAGAACGAGAAATTCTGTCTTTAATGTGTTTAGGAAAACTGATGGATTTAATTTTTTTTTTATCAGCCAAAAGTAAGAAAAATGTAATCTTTCCTAAAGTATCTAATACAACAATGCAGAATAATTAGTTTCTATGAAAACAGGCATAATGGGACTGAATAATAAATCACTTTCTGTTTTGTATCTGTCTGTCTGATGGAGCAGAGATTTACTATACAGTGTAGTGCATGATGCTGTAGGAAATACCAGGCAATAGAAGAAATCTATAAGGGGATAAAGTATTTCCAGCTGTGCATTATAAAGAAGCATTTCATCTTGTGACAAAGCCTCAGGGATAGGTCCAAATAATTATCAGGCAAAAGGCAGCTCCTCATAGGATGCCAACTTGCCAGAATATGTTGACCCCTAAAACTCTGATTCTGCATCTTCCATGGCCATTTATTTCAGTAGACCTGTGCACTTCCAGAGAGTTTTCTTCTACTCTTTTCTGACATCTCTTTTGATGCCTTAGATGCAGCAATGCTGAAAGGGGCTCCAGGCCCTTTCCACTGGGCAGTGCAATCCACATTTTGTAGCTGGGCAAGCCAAGGCACAGGGAGATATTTTGTCATGGCCAAGGCCACATGACAGGCAGTGAGATGCCTGAGCCTGGATCAGAATCAAGTTCACTGCCAACAGACTTAACCCAAAGCTCTCTTAATTGAATTGCAGGGAATAACTCAAATCTCAGGAGGAAGCTGGATTGCCCAGCTGCTATAGCTCTATTTTACTTCTTCTAAATGGTAGTTTTTCTTAGTTTTCTTCTAGGAAAGGAACCAAAATGAAAGCAAGTAGGTTGATATCTCGACTCTTATCCAGATGCATTCGTGAGGTGTCCAAAACAGGCTTGTTGCTGGGCATTTTCATTCTGCTGCTTTCATTGCCTGAAGCTAGAACACCATCTCTGTGCTGATTTCATTTGGACTTGATTCCAAAGGCATGATTTAGTCTGACTCCTTTTCACTTTACAGGTGAGTTCATTCTGATTTACACTGCCAAACCACAACAGAATCTATTCCTGTGGGTTTAGTCAATACTTCCACAAAGAATATTTTTCTTTGATCCTGGCTTCAGCTTCCCTTCTTGGGAATTCTTTTGAGACCAAAAACTTGTTCGAAAAAGCAATATTTCCACAGTGCTTACGACCTGAAATACAGCCACATGGAGGAGGCTCTGCTGTTAGATTCGAATGCATAACTTTCCTTAGCCAGTTTGACTCAATTCATATGGAAACTTCAAAGGTCCATGTAATTCTTGCTGACTCCTCTGAAACACAA
>WAAG01038735.1:7623-24960 GCA_013390105.1 Tichodroma muraria | reverse complement strand
GCTGTCGCGGGGGTGCCCCCATTGCTGAGCCCCCCAATCCCTCTCATTGCCCCCCCCATACCCGAACCCCCCCAAAAAAACCCCGGGACCCTCCCGGGACCCCCCCGGGGAGCCCCACGCGGCCACCGGAGTTCGGGGGGGCTCGGAAGGCGCGGAATTGCCAGAAATCCCCCCCGATCCCGCCGGGCAGAGCTGGGAGGGGGCGCCCGGGCCCCGGCAAGGGGGGGGTCTCGGGCCAGAGCCCCCGGGGAGCGGCCCCCCCCTGCCGGGCCATGGAGCTGCCCAAGGGCAAGGCGGGCCCGGCCGGGAAGCTCCTGCTGTGCTCCCTGCTGGACTCCAAGGATGAGCTGGAGGAGGTGAGAGGGGCTGGGGGCGGCACCTGGGGCTGGGCAGAATTCCCGGGGACGCTCCTGCTCGCTGCTGTTCCCCAAACGCCCCGAATTCCCGGGGGGCTTTCCCGCCTGTGCGGGTTTGGGATCTCCCCGGGACGCCTGGGCTGTGCTCCAGGTGCGGAGCAGCCTTCCCGGGCGCTGGGAATGCTCCTGCTCCGTGCTGTTCCCCAAATTCCCACAGAGCTTTCCCACCTGCGTGGGTTTGGGATGCCTGGAGGCATCCCGGCACACAGGGATGCTTTTAGGGGAAAAAAAGTCCCTTTTTGGACATTTTGGGAGCTGCCTGGGGGGGGGTTCGACACTGGGATTTTGTGAGGAAAGAGGTGATTCCAAGGGGCTTCCCCAGAACACCCTGGGTGGCTTTTCCATAAGATTCCTGGTGGCTTTTCCACAAAATTCCACGCGTCCCCCAGTTCCCCACCTCGAAATTCTCCATGTGCCGCCTCGGGAGGTTCCAGGTGTTTTTCCCAGAACATTCCCGGGGTCCGGGCGGGTCGGAGCAGCCCCTGCCTTGCCGGGGGAGTCCAGGATGGCGCGCTTTTCCCAGTTTTTCCCTTTCTTTTCCCCCCTCTTTCCAGAGGCTGGAGCGCTGCGTGGGGATCGTGACCTCGCTGACCAACGGCCTCTCGGAGCGCGAGGCCAACGACGCCCTCAACGCCCACGTGAGTGCTGGGAATCTGGGAATCCCCTCCTGGAGCCCGGGAACCCCGGGATGTGGGTCCTGCTGGGGCTCCGGGGAGCCAGGAACAGGGAATGATTGGGAATTGGGGACAGGGAATGATTTGGAACAACGAATGATTGGGAGTTGGGGACAGGGAATGATTTGGAGTTGGGGACAGGGAATGATTTGGAACAGGGAATGATTGGGAATTTGGTAACAGGGAATTACTGGGAATTGGGAACAGGGAGTGGAGCTGGAGCTCTCAGCCCAAGGATTTACAGAGCCAAATTCCAGTTCATTGTTCCACACAAAATTCCGGTTTATCCGTTCCCAGCTTATTCATTATTCCCAGTTAAAAGGCAGCGAGGCCTGGAGTGTTTATTCCCATGTAACTCCCACTTAAGGGAATCCTGTGGGACACGTCCAAGGGCAGCAAAATCCCTGGATGGCTCCTGGGAGCCTTTCTCCACCTAAAACAATCACTAGGAGCTCCTGGATGTCTCAGATTCCCGGCTGATCCAGGGCTTTGGGGGGGGTGGGGGGGTGGGTTTCCTTCCCTCCCCTCCAATCCCAGCTGGAATTCACCTGGAGCTTGGATTTTCCCTCCCAGATCTGCAAGGGGACCCCCCAGCACGAGGAAATCTGCCTGGGGCTCTTCACCCTCGTCCTGACCGACCCAGCCCAGGCGCAGAAGGTGAGGAAAACCTGGAAAAGGGAGGGAATTCAGGAATTTCCCTGGCTGGAATTCCCAGGGTGCCAAGCCCTGGCCTGGAACGTTCCAAGATCCGTGTGGTGCAGGGAAGAGGGAGCTCAGGCTCCCTCCTATCCCAGGAATTCCTTGGATTTGGCTGTGGGAGGCAAATCCCGGTTTTTCAAGGATCTCTCAGGGTTTTTCCCAGTTTCTTTCTTGCCGTGGGAGAGCTGGAATGGGTTTTTCTCATGGAAGCCACGAGTGTATGCTCCTGGAATTCATCAGCTGGAGTAGGAACATGCTTAATTCCCAGGGAAAATTGATTCCCAGCAGTCCAGCTCCATTAATTCCACATCCTGGATCAGATCTGTGAGTCAGAATCCTGGATTTGGGAGCAAATCCAGGCCCCAGGAATCACCTCATGGAATCAAAACACACTTTTCCTGGGAATGTTCAGGCCTGGCCAGCCTGTTCAGGACCTGCCCAGCACGTTCCCTTCCGTGGATTCCTCTGGAATTTTCCTCTGGAAAAGGGAGCGTTCTGCGGGCAGTGACAGCCTGGGGACCTGCTGTGGCCGCTCCCGGAACACGGCGCTTTTCCAAGGGAATAATTGGAATAATTGGATCTGCGGGGGCTCTGCTGGAGCCGGGGAGCCGGGGAGCGATTCCTGCCGGGATTTGGGATGGGCCGTCCCTGCGGGCGGGGTTAACCCCTCCCTGGCTGGGGAGCTCCCACATCCCCCGAGAGGCATCGCCGGATTCCTGGGATCTGCTGGGCCGGGAGTAACAGAATTCCCAAAACCTGCCCCAGGGACCCCCCCAGTGTCCCCCTCGGTGTCCCCAGCTGGGCACAGCCGGCTCCAGCTGCCCTCAGCCCCTCCTGCTCCTCCTCCTCCTCCGGCTGTAATTACTCGGGACGGAGCCCACGGGAGCCGAGGTTTCCCTGCTGTCCCTCCGTGCCCATCCCGCCCCTCCAGGGCTGTTTGCTCTCCCTGGCCCCTCATTTAAAGCCTCCATTAATCACTGCAGTGTTAATTAAACACCCGGGGGCCGGGAGGAGCCTCCGGATTGTGTCAGCCTGGCAAAAGTGGAGGAATTCAGGGAATTTTCCCTGTCCAGTCCGTGGTGGTGACATCCCTGTTTTCATGGCATGGGATGTGCCAGGGGCTCTGGGGGGTTCATTCCCAGTTTTCCAATGTTTTCCTGTGGATTTGAGGATATGCCAGGGGAAAAGCTGCCAGGGAATGGGATTCTGGAGTCCTTCCACCTGGATTGAAGTGCTCAGCCGGGGTCAATCCCACAGAGCGTCCCTGATCCAGCCCTTCTCCCGAGGATCCTGCCAGGACCGGTCGGGAATGACCCCACGCACAGGGCTTTTCCTCTGGGATGTTTTTATCCCGAGATCCACGGATTTGCCGTTCCCTGGCCGGGGCTGGCAAACCCATGGATGTGTTCTCCATGGCGCTTTTCCCTTTTTCCTGCAGTGCTACCGGGACCTGGCGCTGGTGAGCCGGGACGGGATGAACATTGTCCTCAACAAGATCAACCACATCCTCATGGAGAAGTACCTGAAGCTGCAGGACACCTGCAGGACACAGGTCAGGCATTCCCCGGGATCCCCTGCCCCACCCGGGATCCCCTGCCCCACCCGGGATCCCCTGCCCCACCCGGGATCCCCTGTCCCTCCTGGCAGGGGATGAGCAGAGGGAAGTGGGGAGGACTTGGGGCCACTGAGGGCCGGAGGGAGGAACGGGAACGGGAACATGGGGGGAGCAGAGGGGGCATGGAGGGGTCTGATCCCAACATCTCCGTGTCCAGCTGGTGTGGCTGCTCCGGGAGCTGGTGAAGAGCGGAGTGCTGGGAGCTGACGGAGTCTGCATGACCTTCATGAAGCAGATCGCGGGTGAGCCGGGCCGGGAGCCGGGAATCCTCCGGAATGTGGCCAGATTCCAGCCTGAGCCAGGCAGGGCCCACCAGGGTCTGTCCGCCTCCCAAGATCCCCCAGGATCTGTCCCCAGTTGGGAACCCACAGAGCCAGGGTTTGTCCCTAGCTTGGATCCCATGGAGTTGGATCCAGGCAGGATCCTGCAGGATCTGTCCCCAGCTGCCAGGAGCCTGTCCAGGCAGGGAATCTCTCCGGGATGATGCTCCCGTTGTTCCCCCAGCTCAGCCGGAGCCAGGAGGCTCCTGGCAAAGGCTGGAGCAGGCAGGAAGTGCTGTGGTTCCTGTTGCTCCTGGCTTTTCCCCGGAACACCGGGATCATCGGGGATGGCAGAGCCAGGCTGGCAGCTCCCGGGACGGCCGCTCATCCCTCGGGAAGCCCCTCGGAGCGAGCCGTGCTCCACCTTTCCGGAGCCGCAGGAACGGGGCCTCTTCCGTGTTCCCGGAGCCGGGGCTGACGTCCATGGAGCAGGAATTCTGTCCCCCAGCAGCCCTGGCGCCGTGTTCGTGCCGGGACGCCGAGTGGGAATGCCAGGAGGGAGGGAGGGATGCTGTGGCTGCAGTGCCAGCCCGGAGCAGCTGGAAAAGGCGTCCCTGGAAAAGGCGTCCCTGGAAAAGGCATCCCTGGAAAAGGCATCCCGTGTCCCCTGGGCCGCTCCTCCCCTGCAGGGCCCCTCTGGCTCGCACTCCATGCCCTTCACTGCGATCCCACTGTCTGGACCTGCCGGTTTTCCATGGTTTTCCATGGTCTCCATGCTCCAGCCCTGCTCTGGGGGGACGCCTGGCCCTCATTCCCGAGTTTGGGCATTTCCAGAGGGGGTGTTTCCCCTCTGGAGCCTCAGCAGCTGCCCGTATTTCCCATTCCAGCTGCTGGTTCCCATCCCCTCCCGGCTCCTCCGGGGCTTTCCGGAGGGATCGCGCTGTCTCCGCAGTTGTTTTCCCGGCGCTGCGGCAGATCCGGCGCAGACCCCTCGATCCCTCATGGTTATCCCTGGGAGCATGCTGGACCTGGGGCAGGCAGGGCAGCAGTGGGGGCTCGGACACGGAGCAGATTCCCTGAGGAGCCTCCCTGGGAGCGGGCGGTGGCCAAATCCCGCTGCTCCATCCAGCTGCTTTTCCCCGTGGCTTTTCCAGGTGGGGATGTGACTGCCAAGAACATCTGGCTGGCAGAGAATGTCCTGGAGATCCTGACGGAGCAAAGGTACGAGAATCACCAAGATCCAGCTGAGGGGGGGACATTCCTGGCTTTCCCACATTCCCAAACTAGGAATTCCCAGCTCTTACTGCAGGTTGTGTGGGGAAGAAAGTCCCCAAGTCCTCCACAGATTCCCCCAGATCCCAAAATCCTGCTGAGGAGCAAGCATGGCTCGGGACCAGCATCCCGGGAATATTTCCTTCCCGAGCTTCCCGAGCCGTGGGGGAGGTTTTCCTTTGGGAGCAGCGGCCTGGAGTTGATTGCCCGAAAAGTTTCCTGTGTTTGGGCAGCTCCTGCTCCAGGCTCGGCCATCTGGGAAGCTCATCCCAGGCTCGGCATTGTCCTGGGCTGGCCAGTGAGGATCTGCAGGATTCCTGAGGCAGGGTTGGGAATAGCAGCGAATTCCCAGGAATCCGTTATTGCCCGTGTCCCATCGAGCTGTTCCAGCCTTTATCCGGCTCCAGCCGATGCTCCTGGGATTGTTATTCCCGGGATCCAGAGGCAGCAGGAGCCACCTGGGGCACTCTGGACACCCCAGAGCTCCAGGGCTGTGTTTCCCAATATCTATCGGTGATGCGTTCATCAATACAGTCACCGATTTATTTATCAATTAACGCCTGCGTGATTTAATACCTTCACTATTTCCTCTCTTTATTAATTAATACGTTTCCCGATTGGCACGTTTATTAATTAACACCTTCACCGTTGCCCCGGGCGGTGGTTCCAGGTGACGCCAGCTTGCTCCCACCTTTGCTGCCGGTCCCTTCCCGGCGTTCCCTTCCCGCGCCCCGATCCCACGGCGCCCTGGTGCCCCCGTTCCCGCGCCGGGGGCTCCGTCCCGCTCGGGGCCGCGGCTGATTTGGGGCGGGTTTGGGATTTCCAGGGAGTGGGTGCTGAAGAGCAGCCTGCTGGTGGCCATGGCCGTGTACACCTACCTGCGGCTGATCGTGGACCACCACGGCACGGCCGCGCTGCAGGCGCTGCGCCAGAAGGAGGTGGAGTTCTGCATCTCCCTGCTCCGGGAGCGGGTGAGTGGGATGGGATTGGGAACGGGAATGGGAACGGGAATGGTGTCCTGCATCTCCCCGCTCCGGGAGCGGGTGAGTGGGATGGGATTGGGAACGGGAATGGGATTCTGCATCTCCCCGCTCCGGGAGCGGGTGAGTGGGATGGGATTGGGAATGGGAACGGGAATGGTGTCCTGCATCTCCCTGCTCCGGGAGCGGGTGAGTGGGATGGGATTGGGAATGGGAATGGGAACAGGACTGGTGTCCTGCATCTCCCTGCTCCGGGAGCGGGTGAGTGGGATGGGATTGGGAATGGGAATGGGAACAGGAATGATGTCCTGCATCTCCCTGCTCCGGGAGCGGGTGAGTGGGATGGGATTGGGAATGGGAATGGCAATGGGATCCTGCATCTCCCTGCTCCGGGAGCGGGTGAGTGATGGGATTGGGAATGGGAATGGGATCCTGCATCTCTCTGCTCCGGGAGCGGGTGAGCGGGATGGGAATGGGAATGGGATCCTGTATCTCCCTGCTCTGGGAACAGAGGAGTGGATTGGGATGGCATCCTGTTCCCCTGGGGATCCCTCCTTGGGAAGGGCAGTTTGGGATAGGGGCACAGCAGCAGCTCCAGGCCTCATTTGGCTCTGGATGGAGCAGGAGAACCCCCCAGAGCTGGGGTTTGTCCCAAATCCTGGCATTCCCAATCCTCCCCCAGCTCCCAGCGCCGCCCGCCCGCCCCTTCCCCCCTGCCGGGATCCGGCTGCGGGGCCCGGCTGCAGTCCTGGGGGGAAAGTGGCAGATTTATGGGCTGGTTGTTTGCTTTGGGAGGGAGAACATTCCGAAATAGCTCCCGACTTCCCTGCCTGTCGCCCCGATCCCAACCTGCGCCTTCCAGCGGGGCGGGATGCCAGGGAGCGGAGCGGGACGTGCCCGGAGCCGCCGGGGAGGTGGGAGGACCGACTGTTCCTCCCTTCCCTGCTCCCATCCCCCTGCTGACCGGGATTTTCCCTCCCTTTTCCCAGTTCATGGATTGTTTCATGATCGGCCGGGACCTGGTGCGGCTGCTGCAGAACGTGGCGCGGATCCCGGAGTTCGAGCAGCTCTGGAAGGACATCCTGCACAACCCGCAGGTGCTCAGCTCCCAGTTCACAGGTACCGGGCCTGGACATTCCCTGCACGTTTTCCAGGGATTTTCCAATGCTGCAGAGGCCTCGGAGGCATCCGGGCTTGACCCATCCCGGAAAAAAACCTCGTGGGATCCTTAAATGGTGCTGCTGCTGCTTGTCCTGGGCTCCACACTTCCGTAGTTTCTCCTGCCTGGAGTTGTTCCAAGCCAGGCTGGAACAGCCTGGTCCGGTGGGAATTGTCCTGATCCATGGACTGGGTAATCTTTGGGTGATTCCAACCCAAACCAGTCTGGAATTCCAGGATAATCTGAGTTACTTCCCTTAAGTGATTTGGAAGGTGAGCTCAAACTCTGAAGTGACTGAGCAGAGCCTGGAGAAACTCCATAAAAAGCAGGAATTCCAGGTGCTGCAGCAAGTGGCACTTCCATGGGAATTAATTCCTCCCAGTAGCCTCGTTCCATGGGAAGAGTGATGGATTCAGCAGCTTTATTTACATTAATAATATTCCTTTAAATTGGTCCCTTCTCTGGGCGCTTCCCAGTGGGTTCCAGATGCAGCAATTCCAGGGAAACGGGGCTTTGAAGTGTTCCCACCCCTTTGGAGCCCAGTTAAATCCCCCTTAAATACCTTGGATGCTGCTCAGGGAAACTTTCCTTAGCAACCCCTAAGAACTTCCCCGGGACGTGTTTGAGCCCTTTTCCAACCAAAATCCCGTTCCCTGTCCGTCCCCAGGTGTCCTGCAGCTCCTGCAGTCCAGGACCTCCCGCAAATTCCTGGCGTGCCGCCTCACCCCCGACATGGAGACCAAGCTGCTCTTCATGACCTCGCGGGTAATTCCCGAGGGCTTCCTGCCCAAATTCCCCCTGGGTTCCCTCCCAAATTCCTCCTTAGTTCCCTCTCAAATTCCCCCTGGGTTCCCTCCCAAATTCCTCCTTAGTTCCCTCTCAAATTCCCCCTGGGTTCCCTCCCAAATTCCTCCTTAGTTCCCTCTCAAATTCCCCCTGGGTTCCCTCCCAAATTCCCTCCCCGATTCCCTCCAGCTCAGCTGATCCAGGGTTCTGTGTAGGGCTTGTGCCAACCCCTTCTGCTGAATTTCTTCCTAAATTCCCAGATTTCCCCTGGCTCAGGGTACTGTGTGGGGCTTCTGCCCAGCCCTTCCTGCTGAATTCCCTCCCAGATTCCTTCCCAAATCCCCCCCGGCTCAGGGTCCGGTGTGGTCCCGTTCCCAGCGCTGTCCCATGTCCTGCCCCGTGTCCCTCAGGGTCCGGCGTGGCCCCGTTCCCAGCGCTGTCCCGTGTCCCCAGGTGCGTTTCGGGCAGCAGAAGCGCTACCAGGACTGGTTCCAGCGGCAGTACCTGTCCACCCCCGACAGCCAATCCCTGCGCTGCGACCTGATCCGCTACATCTGCGGCGTGGTGCATCCGTCCAACGAGGTGCTCAGCTCCGACATCCTGCCGCGCTGGGCCATCATCGGCTGGCTGCTCACCACCTGCACGGTCAGCGGGGCGGGACGCCGCAGCGGGGCCCGGGAGGCTCCGGACGGGGCTCGGGAGACTCCGGACGGGGCTCGGGAGGCTCCGGACGGGGCTCGGGAGACTCCAAACAGGACCCGGGACACTCCAGACGGGACCCGGGACACCCCGAGTGGGGCTCGGGACACTCCAGACGGGGCCCAGGACACCCTGAACGGGGTCCAGGGTGGGCTGGGAGTGGGAACATCCCAAAACCAGGAGCGGGATCATCCCAAAAACGGGGCATGGGATGGTCCAGGAACAGGGAGAGCCCAGGAACCAGGCAAGGGATGGGTTGGGAATGGGAATGGCCTGAAAAGGGGGCACAGGATGGCTTGGGAATGGGAACATCCCAGAAACAGGAGTGGGAACATCCCAAAAACAGGGCACAGGATGGTCTGGGAGCAGCCAATTCCCGACAGTGGGAAGAGCAGCATGTTAGGGATGCGAAGAGGGGACTTGGAGGGTTCTCAGAGGGATTTTGGGTGGGTCTTGGAGGCTTCCCAGCATTGTGTTTGGTCATGGAGGGACCTCAGAGGGTTCTTGGTGGGATCTCAAGGAATCTTGAGGGAGTCTTGGAGGGATCTCGGCATCGTCTTCGTGGAATAATTTGGGTTTTTTTTGTCTCCTCCAGTCCAACGTCGCTGCTTCCAACGCCAAACTGGCGCTGTTCTACGACTGGCTCTTCTTCAACCCCGAGAAGGACAGCATCATGAACATCGGTGTGTGGGGCCTGCCCGGCACGGGATCCACCGGGATCTGCCTGGGGATGGCTTCCTGGGGATGGGATCCACCGGGATCTGCCTGGGGATGGCATCCTGGGGTGTTCCTGGGGATGGAATCCACCGGGATCTGCCTGGGGATGGCTTCCTGGGGTGTTCCTGGGGATGGGATCCACCGGGATATGCCTGGGGATGGCTTCCTGGGGATGGGATCCACCGGGATCTGCCTGGGGATGGCTTCCTGGGGTGTTCCTGGGGATGGGCTCCGTGTGGTGTTCCTGGGGTTATGGGATATGGGGTCGTGGTGACCCACGGGCAGCACTGGACCTGGCTGCCCCTCAGCCCCTGGATCCCACGCCATGGATCCCATGGATCCAGCCTGTCCCGATCCCTCGGCAGCCCCCCAGGAACAGGGATTTGGGGTCTCTGGGCTCTCATCCCATTCCCTCCCCCAGAGCCCGCCATCCTGGTCATGCACCACTCCATGAAGCCCCACCCGGCCATCACGGCCACACTGCTGGATTTCATGTGCCGGGTGAGTGCCCCTCCTCCTCCAGGGAATTCCCGGGGATGGGGAAAGCTGGGAGAGCAACTGCTGGGCTCCACAAATCCCTCCCAAAAAGCTCTTCCCTGGGATTTCCGCCCCCAGTGCATCCCAGAGTCACCTGAGCTTCCTGTCCTTATCCCAAATTGAGGAGGGATTTTCCCCTTGCTGCCAAATTATCCCCACCCCTTGGTGGGAAAAATCCAGAGCATTCCTGGAGCTTTGGATCCATGTGTCATCCGTTACTGGTGGGAAGGCAGCGCTGACAGCAAACCCTGCCAGGATGGTGGAGGAAAAAGGCTTCTGGATTGTTCCCTGAAGCTCCTCACGGAATTCCTGGCCCAGCCCCGTCCCTGGGGGGGATCAGAGTGTCAGGGAATGAAGCAGAGGCTCCGTGTCCCATCCCAGGGCAGGGAAGCAGCGCCAGGAGCTGCTGGTTCCAGGAACTGGATCCCAGGGAGGGCTGGGGGTGTTTCTGGGAAGGGCCTGGAGCTGCATCCCTCCCTCCCAGTCCAAACTGGCCGCTCCTGGCAGCGGAACTGGGGGAAGGTTCCCGGGATGTCCCAGGCTCCAGGGAGGAATCCCGGCCCTCCCTGCCGGAGCAAAGGCCTGGACAGAGCCAAGCACTTGGGGCCCTTCTCCCATAGCCCTGGAGCCAGGAATTTCCTGCCCTGGCAGGGATTTTCCCCCACTTCCAGACCCCTAACCCTGTTCTCCATCCCGATCTCTTCCAGATCATTCCCAATTTCTACCCCCCTCTGGAAGCCCACGTCCGGCAGGGCGTGTTCAACTCCCTCACCCACATTGTGGAGAAGCGAGTCCTGGCGTAAGAGCCCCGGATTTTCCCACCTTTTCCTGAATTTCCAGCATGGACACAGCTGCCCCCGCTCCCCTGGCGCTCTCCCGGAGCTCCGGGGCCGTGGTGTTATCCATGAAACCTTGGGTTGTGTCTTGGTGGCACTGGGGGTTGTCCTGGAGCTGCTCCCTGAGGGAAAAGGGATGGGGGGCGAGGGATTCGGGATTTCCCTGGGGTGCTCCGGGTCCCCTCCCAGGAATTCCAGCCCCTTCTGCCATTCCCGTATTCCGGTGGCACAGGTGAGGGGGTCCCGAGGGAGCTGCAGGTGACAAGCCCTGGCACAGGGAGGAGCCCCCAGCATTCCCGTGGGGACGAGGCCCCATCCCGGCTCCGGCTGATCCCTGTCCCGTCCCTCGCAGGCACCTGGCCCCGCTCTTCGACAACCCCAAGCTGGACAAGGAGCTCCGGGCCATGCTCAGGGAGAAATTCCCGGAATTCTGCAGCTCTCCCTCGCCCCCCATCGAAGGTAGGGAATGGGGGGCTCCTGGCAGATCTCTGAGGGAGGTTTTCAGGGAATTCCTCCAGCAGCAGTGGCTGGATGGGTCAGGTGAGGCTCCAGGGAGGGCAGGGTTGGGAATGCTGGGATTTCGGGAGTTGTGGTTGCTCCACTGTTCCCTCTGCTCCACGGGATCCCTTCCCAAAGCACCTGCAGCTCTTTCCCGGGGCTGCTTTTTGGGAGAGGCCCTGGCAGAGGCCTCACCTGGCTCCGTGCTCCCAGTGAAAATCGAGGAGCCGGTTCCCATGGAGATGGAGAATCACCTGGAGAAGGATGACGGTTGCTATGACAACGCCGAGGCCGCCTTCAGCGATGATGAGGAGGAGCTGAACAGCAAAGGTGAGGGAGCTCCCGGCTCCCGGAATTCCCCACGGACACGGAATTCCCACCACACTGGAGAATTCCCGGCTGTCAGCACAATTCCCTCAAAGCCCCCTGCCCAGGAGCTGATCCCGTTGGGAGATCCCAGGTTTCCTCCTGCAGGGAGGAGCTGATTCCCAAATCCAGTGGTTCTGGATCTGTGTCCAAAGGGTTCATTCCCTTTCCTGGTGCTCCCAGGAGCTCAGAGCGCTTTTCCAGCCTCAGATCCTGACTGGTCTCACCCAAATCCCCTCTGCTCCCCCTCTGCAGCCATTCCCAGCCTCGCTGGTCAGATCCTTGTGGGATTCCCACCGTGCCAGGGGGTTTTCCCAGCAGTGTGAAGTGGGATGGGGCAGAGGATGTGGCCTGGGATCCCCAGGATCCCAATCCCAAATTGTGCCTCCTTGGAGACGCCTTGGGAATGTTGGAGGTTCAGGTTTGGGAACAGGACTGAGCAGGGACCACAATTCCGGACATTCCCAGCATTTGGGTCGCTGCCCGCCTTTCTCCCGGAGCCCTGGACACGGCTCCAGGGCAGAAGGATCCAGGCCAGGGATTGCCGGGAAGGAGGAAAATCCTCATTCCGCCGGGGCTCCCCTGGTTTCAGGGAAGAAGAGGGAGTTCAGGTTCCATCCGATCAAGGAATCCATCGTGGAGGAGCCCGTGGACATCACCCCGTTCCTGGAGCAGCTGGACGAGTCCCTGAAGGACAAAGTGCTGCAGCTGCAGAAGGGCAGGTGGGGCCATTCCCATCCCCATGGATCTCTCCAGGGCTCCCAGAGCTCCTTCAGCCCCATGGTTTGTCCCTGTGGAGAGGGAATTCCTGCAGGAAAAGGGCTTGGGAAGGAGCTGGAGGAGAGCCTTGGAGCTCTCAGCTCCACCCTCCATTCCCAGCCTCCGAGGGAGGTTGAGCGGAGCTCCTGCCCCACAGGCCTTGGCTCGGCTCAGCGATTCCATGGAATTTCTGGCCTTGAGTGCCCTTAAAATCCTGCTTTCAATCATGGAATTAAAATTAATTTAATCCACACGGATTCTCCCGGCTGGGCCTCCCCCAGATGCAGCCCCGACCCCATTCCGAGTGGCCCCAGCTCCCCATCCCTGCTCTCCCAGTGCTCCCAGTGACTGGGATCTCCTGTCCCTGTTGTGCTGCAGCGACACGGAGGCGCAGTGCGAGGTCATGCAGGAAATCGTGGATCAGGTCCTGGAGGTAACGGAGCTGGGGGCGGGCGGGATCCACCCAGGGCGGGATGCGGGATCCATCCAGGGCAGGATCCGGGATCGCCTCTGCCCCTGGAGGGGGCACGGCAGCCTGGGGACACCCAGATCTGCTTGGGATCCTCTTCAGAGCCTGGGCAGCTCCATCCATGGATCCATCCCTGCTCCATGTCCTTGTTCCTGGTGCTCAAATATCCTCAGCAGCTGCTGGCAGAGATTTGGGATCACTGGGAATGATCTGGGATCACTGGCAGAGATCTGGGATTGCTGGGAATGATCTGGGATCACTGGGAATGATCTGGGATCACTGGCAGAGATCTGGGATAGTTTCCAAGGTCCTGGGATCCCCAGCAGTGATTTGGGATCCCTGGTGCTGGAAGCTCCTCCGGAGCAGCCTGGGATGCGTTCCCGTGTCCCTTCCCTGTGCCAGGCAGGCTCTGAGCTCCTGCTTCCCCTCTGGTCCCTCGCCGTCCCTTTCCCAGGAGGATTTCGACTCGGAGCAGCTCTCGGTGCTCGCCTCGTGCCTGCAGGAGCTCTTCAAGGCTCACTTCCGCGGGGAGGTCCTGCCGGAGGAAATCACCGAGGAGTAAGGGCTCGGAGTCTCCCTTTGTGTCTCCTCCCCTGGCACCAGGACTGGGGCTTTTCCCGGGGAAATATTCCCGGTTTCGGGAGTGCCTTCCCTGGGAAGTTCCTCTGCTGGGCTCACCCGCACCAGCTCCTTCTCCAGGGTTTCCTTGGAGCAGGGCTGGGAGCCGGAGCTGCTGCAGGACCGCTGCAGCCAGCGGGACCCGGGGCTGTTCCCGAACCATTCCTGGGAAAACCCGGAGCTCAGAGTGTCTGTCTGTCCCACAGGTCCCTGGAGGAGTCCGTGGGGAAGCCCCTCTACCTGATTTTTCGGTACGTCCATTCCCAAATCCTTGAGAATTCCAGGCTTGCCTGCTCGATCCCGCACCTCCCCGTTTCTTCCCGGTGCTGATCCCAAAAATCCAAGGAGTTTCCCACTTCCCTCTGCCCCTGTGGTATTTTTGGTGGGAAGCCAGGGTTTTTGGGGGTTCTGGGGAGCGGGAGGTGCCTCAGGAGCTGCGACACGGGAGGCCCATCCCTGTTTTCCCGGTGACATTCCCGCTCTTCCCAAGGAACCTGTGCCAGATGCAGGAGGACAACAGCGGCTTCTCGCTGCTGCTGGATCTGCTGTCCGAGCTCTACCAGAAGCAGCCCAAGATCGGCTACCACCTCCTGTACTACCTGAGGGCCAGGTGAGCCCCGGGCCCGCCCCCTCACCTGGGCCCCGCCCCCTCACCTGGGCCCTGCCTTCATGTGACTCCTCTCTCTCACCTGGGCCCCTCTCTCACCTGGGCCCCTCCCTCCTGTGACTCCTCTCTCTCACCTGAGCCCCTCTCTTACCTGAGCCCCTCTCTCACCTGAGCCCCTCCCTTACCTGGGCCCCTCTCTTGCCTGGGCCCCTCCCTCCTGTGACTGCTCTCTCTCACCTGAGCCCCTCTCTTGCCTGGGCCCCTCCTCCTCTCTCTCACCTGGATCCCACCCTCACCTTGCCCCCACCCTCTCACCTGGGCCCCTCCCCTGCCTGTGCCCATCCCTGTCCGCAGTGGTGCCGTGGCTCGGCTGTGGCCGGGGTGNTGCCAGGTGCCAGGTGTGCCAGGTGCCAGGTGTGCCAGGTGCCAGGTGTGCCAGGTGTGCCAGGTGCCAGGTGTGCCAGGTGCCAGGTGTGCCAGGTGCCAGGTGTGCCAGGTGCCAGGTGTGCCAGGTGTGCCAGGTGCCAGGTGCGCTGTGTCCCCAGCAAGGCGGCGCTGGGCAGGATGGGGCTCTACGAGTCGTTCGCGCAGGCCACGCAGCTGGGGGAGCTGCACACCTGCCTCATGATGGACATGAAGGCGTGCCAGGAGGACGACGTGCGCCTGCTCTGCTTCCTCACGCCCTCCATCTACACCGAGGTGAGGCCTCACCTGCCCAGGTGTGACCCCCGGGCGCCAGGTGTGTCCCCGGCTCCATCCCAGGTGTGCTGCATGCAGCAGAGAATCCCTAAATCCCGAAAATTCTCGCTGTGCGTGCACTTCCTGTTCCCGGGAGGACGGAGCTGGGCCTGCTCCTCCTTCCTGCCTGGGTCAGCTGGAACAGCTCAGCCGCATTCCGAGGGGGGAAATTCTGTGGGAATGGGCACAGCCTGGGAGGAAAACCTGCATGCATGGAATGTGCAGCAGGATCCAGGCTCGCAGCAGCAGCTGGATCCCTCCTGTCCTTGGGATCTGTCGCAGGGCGGGGTCAGGCTGTTCCCCCACGGTGACCCCGAATCCCGGGATCGGCCCTTGGCACATCCTGCTCCCTCGGAGCTGCCGTTCCCGGCTGTTCCTGGCTCTCGCTGTGATTGATTTTGTGTTTCCGTGCGAGGCACGAGGCCCTGGAACAGGGAGCAGAGCCAGGAGGAAAGCAGGGAATTCCAGGGACTCTGGGCCGGCTGACGGCTGCCCCCCGCTGTCGGAGCCGCCGTGCCGGGCCCTCGGGAGCTCTTCCGTGGGGATCGGAGGCTTTGGGAAGCCTCTCCCTCCTGTCCTTCCCTGAACCTGCCTGCATTTTGTGCATTCCCAGTTCCCGGACGAGACCCTGCGCAGCGGGGAGCTGCTGAACATGATCGTGGCCGTCATCGACTCCTTCCAGGTGCTCCAGGGGGATTCCAGCTGGGAACCGGCTCCTTCCCGGCTCCTTCCCGGGCCTTCTGCGCCATTCCCGGGAGATTTAACCCCAAAATGAGCCACCCGTGGGCTCCAATTCCCTAATCCTGGCCGGACTGAGCCCCAAAAGCTCCGGGGGTCTCCTGCGGTGTCCAAAGGTTGATCCCAAGCTGCTGCTTCCAGGGGATCTCCTGCAGAGCGATTTCCTGGGCAATCAGTGCTAATTACCCCTAATGAGCCCCTTGCCGGGGGGATCCCGCTGGTTCTGCCTGGCCTGGCTGAGGCTCGGCCGCTCCTGGCAGGAATTTTCCCGCTCCGGAGTTGCCATGAGAACCCAAAAATAGCCGTGGGGGCGCGGGGGCACCTCTGGAATGCCGGCCCCGGGGTTCGCGTCTGGAGCGGGGTCTGGGGCGGGATGTGCCGATAACCCCTGGCCCTGCGGCGTTCCCGGCCCCTCCTGCCCTTCCCGGGCCGGGAATGCTGCGCCAGCAGCTTCTCCATGGGGCGGGGCCAGGGGAGGCTCGAGCCGGGATGCTCCGAAATCCGAAGGGTTGGTGGCTCCCGCAGCGTTTCCTTCCCTTCCCTGCTCCCGTTCCTTCCGTCCTTCCTGGGGTTCCCCAGGTGCTTCCCTGTGCAGCTCCGGGGGGGCTGGGTCCCGAGGATCCCGTGGGATCCAGAGGAGCAGGGATCCAGAGGATCCAGAGGAGGATGAGAGCCGGAGTGGGCTCTGTGTGTGTGGGAAGCCCCCCCAGCTCCCACGCCAGGGATGCTCCTGGGAGGTGCTGGCACTTTTCCCGCTGGATCCCACCTGGGAAGGCTCCTCAGAGCCCCCCCCGACCCATTCCCTGTTCCCCCCCAGCTCCAGGAGCTCGTGTGCCACGTGATGATGGGAAACCTCGTCATGTTCCGCAAGGACTCCGTGCTGAACATCCTCAGTGAGTGGCGTTCCCGGGAATGGGAATGAGCAGTTCCCGGGCAGCCCCCCAGTCCTGCCCCAAATCCGAGCTTGGCCTTTTCCAGCCGTGTCCAGAGGGATCCTGGAGCTGCCCAGAGGCTCCCGGGCTGCTCCCGAGGGCCGAATTTCCTGCGGGCATTAAAGGATCACTGCCCCAAGCCGGATTGGGGGATTTGTCCCTGTGCCCCCTGCGCTCCCGTGGCTTCACCAGGGAGATTCCCGGGAGCTCCCGCCGTGCCAGGCAGGGAATGAGCCGGGCAAGGGGAAAATCCCAAAATCGGCCCCAGCTCCGCAGCCTCTCTGTGGGGTCCCTCGGTGTTCCCAGGGCAAATCCCGCTCTCCCTGATCCAGCTTTGGGATGGAGCAGCGGGATAAGCCTGTTAATTAGGGAGCCTCGTTAACTCTGTCCCTGCAGCCCCTTCCCATGGGACAGGGCTCCATCCCCATTCCCAGTGTCCGGAGGGGTGGGGGGCCCCGGGCAGGTTTGGGGGTCCTCAGATCTGGGGAAGGGGCTGAGACAGATCCCTGTTATCCCCATTATCATCCCTGTTATCCCCATTGTCCCCACTGTCCATCCCTGTTATCCCCATTATCCCCACTGTCATCCCTGTTATCCCCATTATCCCCACTGTCCATCCCTGTTATCCCCATTGTCCCCACTGTCCCCGTTACCCATCCCTGTTGTCCCCATTGTCCCATTGACCCTGTTACCCTTGTTGCTCCCATTATTCCTGTTATCCTCGTTGTCCTCATTGTCCCCATTGTCCCCGTTATCCCTGTTGCCCATCCCGCTGTCCCCCCTCCGTGCTCCCGATCCCAGTTCAGAGCCTGGACTGGGAGACCTTTGAGCAGTACTGCACCTGGCAGCTCTTCCTGGCGCACAACATCCCTCTGGAGACCATCATCCCCATCCTGCAGCACCTCAAGTACAAGGGTGAGCGTTCGGGGACGTTCCCGGGGGACATTCCCGGGGGACATTCC
>WAAG01038734.1:190418-225652 GCA_013390105.1 Tichodroma muraria | reverse complement strand
AAAAAAGGAAAAAAAATGTTCTAAAGCACCTGATATTGAAAGGAAATCTCATGTTTGTCTGTATTTGTCCTTGCGGCAGGAGGAGTCTCCATGTTTGTTTGCCACTCAAGTTTTGCTTTAAGCTGGTATTTTGGTTATTTTGTGACAGCAGCATTTTGATTTGTGAGTTAATGTAATACAAATACTCAGAGTAAATACTTAGTAATTTTGAATAGTCTGCAGAGTAATTATTCATAAGCAACTCTTCCCCTTCAAATCAGATATTCCTCCCTCCTTGAATTTAACAACCTGGCAGCCTAGGTTGGATATGAAAACTGAAGACAGAGAATATGACTGCCCAATTATTTCAGGCAGATGAGCTGTTCCTGCCCAAAGCCTCAGCCACAGCTTTTGGCAAAACTGCATCCTTGGGAAAGGAAAAAAAAAGGGAATTTTGGAACACTTGTAAAAATCTCAGAGTGAGATTGCAGCTTGATCACAACAGCTGTATCAATCTTTTAAATGTTCTAATATAAGCTAGCTCTTATAGAGGGATTTTAGTAAAGCATAAATAAAGAGTAAAAATTAAATGGGAAAAAATGCATTAAGAACTACTTTGAAAGAACTTCACGTTACTTCAGTTTAATTGAATTTAATATTACCTCAAAGCACCATCTTTCCCCATTTATTGGGGCTTCCTTATCAGTTAATACAAGGATAAGGACCTTTACAAACCTATTTACTAAGGATACAAACCTT
This sequence comes from Tichodroma muraria, assembly GCA_013390105.1. NCBI lineage: Eukaryota > Metazoa > Chordata > Aves > Passeriformes > Sittidae > Tichodroma > Tichodroma muraria. Next base: position 224,914 of record WAAG01038734.1, on the reverse strand, counting down.
TAGTTATGTGAGAAATTTTAAATAGATGTGTCGGTGTCACTTTCCTTAGATATTTTAATATTTTTGAAGTTCTGTAAGAGCAATAAATGTCACAGAGTGTCTCTAATTCTTACAGGTTATGGAAGGACTTAAATACTATAGTGCAAACTCTACAGGAAAGGGATGACATAGAACCAGCAAGTCTGTATTAGAAACAAAATAAAAAAGGAAATGGAAGGGAAAAATGTTGTCCAAACAGAGGTTCTTTTGGAGATATAATTAGCAGAATTGATTATTTTGAAAAAATGATTCTGTAATAATTTAGAGTGCATTTACCTTCCTGCAAAATCACTATTAAAATACCTTTAAATATTTTGGTGATGCTGTACCTTTAACATGGATATCTCTGGTTAAAAATGCAAGTCCTTCCTTAATGAGGAAATGGCTCCTGCCTAATTTATCTGAAGGTATAAATACCATCTATAACAATAGTACAGTGATTTTATATCAGTAACAGTAAACCTTAAATATGCAACTATTGTAACACTGCTTTTTTATGCTAAATGTGAAATATGAGAAAGAAACTTGAATAGTATATATTACAGTAGTCATTAATACTGGCTTTTATTTAAATATTTAACTAGATTTTGGGCAAAATCTAGAAAAAGGTTATAGTAATTTAACTACTGTCACAGTATAATTAAAAATCAGATTAGCATTTGAACTCTGCAATGGCCTTGGTAGTGTTTGAAAATGGGAAAAAAAAATCCTTTACTGAATAAAGTACAAAACACTGGTTATAAAGTCCATTATTGTTAAATGTTAATACTTGAAGGGCCTCTTCTTTGTGAATGTGAGTGTAGCTAATTGCAGAAAAAAATGCTGAAATACCTTATATACTTTATATAAGGTGTGCTGTGAAGAAATCTTGCTAGTAATACAAATGTAGGGTTTTAAACAGTAATTTTTAAATGTTAATTAAAAAATAGATTATTTCAGTTTTGGTAAATTTCACCCCGCATTACTTCAATTCTTTAATGTTTTAGAATAGTTCGGTGTTTTAAAAAAAATCTTAAAGCTAGTAACATGTTAAAATTATATCAGCTTTGTTGCTGGGGATTTTTGTCTGTCAAATGTATTTGAAAATTCAGTATTCCTTATTGTTGTGAGCAAAACCTTCAAGGCTTGGTATTTAAAAGACTATTTCAAATGGCAAAAGAATATCAACCTTGTAACCCTATTCCTTCTAAATAGTATTTGAAATTTAACTCTTATTTATGGTAAGAGTCTAACCAGTCTAAATGGATAAGCCAGAGTTACACTCTATCAGGGAAAGGTGTTTTAAACATTCAAAGTGGCATTTTAGCCGAGCCATAGATTCTCCTGTGATATAAATCTGTTAGGATGCAGCACTATTTCTCATTTCTTAGAAAGGTGATTTGTGTCAAAGTTGGGGTTTTTTTCTTTAAAACATCAATTTTACTTTTATCAATTAGTTGCATATAATGTAGTCACATAATTTTTCTGCTTTTCAATAAAAACTGAGAGTAGTTACTGAGTCCACATTAGAGCCAAATTACAGTAATACATATGGCTTTGTGCATTATAGCTCTGCCACATGAAAGATGTCTTTTCCTCTGAAGACTTTTATAAATTCTTGGATTGTTTATAAGCATTTGTCTGTGTCACACTCCACCTAAATCCCATTTGCCCATTCAATATTTTCCTTGCTTGAGTGCTTTGCTCTGTTCTCTGAGGTCTTCTGCTAAGGCTGTCTTTATCTCTCAGCGTTGTCTGGCTGCTAATTGCCTGTCACGGAGATCTGGGATCCCTGGAGCCTCCTGGGTGGGGTCGGGCTGGATAATTCAATCTCACGGGAGGTGCTGGGTGTCCCAGCCTGGCATCTCAGCTCACTGACCTGTTCTGACAATGTCACCCAGCCCAGCTCCAGGGTCTGGGGTTGCTCAGCTTCATTGCTTTGTGTCTAATGCATGAGAGATTCAGCATTTAACCCAAACACTTCGGCCCACATCAAAGTTAGGGATCTATGTAACTCAGCAAAATTTGCAAGTGTCACACAGCTCAGTTACTGTGGTTTCAGTCATCCTTCAGTGGCTCAATATTTCTCTGTGACAACATTTTTTGGTCAGAGGCAGTCAAATCACTTGGTAGGTTTAGATAAAGTCTGAGCCTAGTGCTGTATTCCTTCAAAAGGCAAAGTAAATGCAGGTATGAAGAGTGATTTTGTCCATGCATTTTTAAAATTGCCTCTTAAATCTGAGTTTGTGTTGTCAGACCTTTCACCACCAGTACATTGCACCACTATGTGCATAACCACCCATTTGTAATATCCAGGAAAAGATCTTCTAGAAAGGCTATGAGTGCTGACAAATAGAGGTGGCATTTAAATCTGAATCAAGGCTTCTGCAGCCCAAGGCCATTTTTAAAAATTCACCTGTAAGCCTGGAGCAGGTGAGGTGTGTCTCAGGTAGCTGACCTGTGCTCTGTGTGCCCCAGTGCTCTGTCTGGGATGCAGCGATGGAGGGACGGGCGCGGCATCACAGCGTTCCTCAGGGAAACGTAGGTTCCACCTGTTCTGAAATATTGGGTTTTTTTCCTTTTTTTCTTTTCTTTTAAAGTTGAAATTTCACCTTCCGTGTGTATGGGTAATTTTACTGAAGTAAGATGTTCTTCTCAACAAATGTTAGGGATGTCTGTTCGGCCCTTCGAGGAGCTGCACGCACAGCTGCCCACACTGAGAGTGTGAGCTGGCTGCTACTCCACATCACTTGGGGTTTGTTTTGTCTTCACAAGCATAAAAATATGTGCTGAACACCTCTGGTTTTCTATAAGACTTTACTTCAACTTGTCCCAAAACTTTAAGCTTATCACTTTGTCTTGGAAGGACGACATTTAGACTTAAACTCTCAAATTTCTAGTCTTGGCTGAACTGCTGACCAAGATGTTGTACAGATGCAGAGAAATAGGATTTCCATCTTTACAAACAGAGAAATAAATAGGGAGGCAGAGGGTCTTAAAACCTAATTTTAAGACAACTAGCAGGTCTTTTCCTTTTGAGAAGAAATTCTCATGTTTCAATGCAGATGTGAATGTGTTGGGGTGACAGATACCAGGAAACACTGTGACAAAGGAGCATTAAACACTTGTGTCTCACCCCAGAGACTGAGGAATTGGTTCATGGCCATGGAGTCAGGCTGTATTGCTAATGAATATGTTCCCTGTTTACTGATAGTCCTGCTGAGTGTGTGTCTTCTGAGCATTGAGCATTCCCTTGCTGTGATCCTGTGCATCGATCACATAGACTAAACCTGGTTCTTGACAGTGGCATGACTGGACCTGTGGAAATATGATTAAAATGGTCATTACGCTTTTTCAACAAAAATCAATCTACAAGAGTAGCAGGTTTTTTTTAAAGACAATACCTACCAAAGAATCCCTTCAATCAGAAGGCTTTGAGAGTAGCACACTGTGGGTTTATTTGCTTATTTTAGTGTATTTGGCAGAAAAATCAATATCATAGTATAACTCCAATAAAAATCACGCAATACATAGTACTTCCCGTAGAAGGAGAGGGAGAGGTGATTCTCAAGTTGAGGCTCCTTTCTCTTCATCATGTTAGTATCTGCCAACGTTCTGTTTAAGAAAGCTGAGTGTAAAGTACTTAATCATGCAGGCAGCACTGTATTTAACTCATTTGAAGTTTATTCCTGTTCAAAATGCACCATCCCTTCTATTAGAGCAACACATTTTTATCAATTGAACAGGGGTATCAGGACAGGTCTTCTCAGCAGTCAAAACCGGAGAGGTTTTAGGATCTTTCGCAGGTGGTCAGAAAAGCAGAGAGAACATAAATATGTATGTATACATTTACCCAGATATGTATATATATGCTGTTTATCAACACCTACATACAGAAAAATCCCTTTTGGAGGACTGTACATCCCAGTGTCTGTCTGTTTTGGAGACATTGCTGAAGTTTTGCCAAATTCACAAAGTTCTCCAAATTTAGCGAATGCTACGAGAAACCTTAGTTGGGGCTTTATGGTTCCTAAGGTTTTTAGTAGACCTTGGAGTGTGAGTGGGTTTTCCTGTACTTTAACTCATAAAAATTACAATGTTCATTGATACAGACTACATCACAAAGGGTGAGTTTCCCATGGTTGTCAAAGATGTACATATCCAGGATGCTCAATGTTAGCAGACCAAACTCAGTCTTCAGAGGGGCTCATAAAGATTGTATTTGCTCTGTTTGTGCTTTATTGTAGTATAATAAGAAAATTAATGCAAATGACTATTTAGACCAAAAATTAGATACAGCAAATAACTGGAAAGTAGTTGGTGAAACTATGCAACCATACTGTACATGGGTGTAATATATTTGCTATAGTTGCATATATATATATTTTAATAAAAATCAGAAACTACAGTGTAATCTTTGTATCTTTATTCAAGATACTTTATCCACATAGTACAAAAAGTCTCTGCCTCACCAAATCCAAAGTTTATGCTGTGCAAAGGGCAGTAACAGAGTCAGGAGCTTGCATCTATTTTTTCATGAATTGCAGATATTTTACTCATGTGACTAGATATGTGATTTTATTTCTTTAAGTGTAAAATTTAAGGGATCAGATGTCAGAAAATGTAATCACTGAATTTTAAATTACAACTTTAATTCTTTTAAGCAGGGGAGACAGATGTAGCTGTCTTGCTGTATCCACATATATTGCAAAATACATTTAAATCATGCGCATACAGGGAGACAAATGAGAGAACTCCACCATCCAAATATTAAATTACACATTTTGAAGCAAAATAGTGTTTTAAGTGTACATGTGTATAATGCTTTTTGTCACTGGATTGCTCTCCCTGATGCAGTTAGACAGAATCTGTATTTAGTCAGAAATCTTTCAGTAGAAAGGGCTACCAGATGGGACCAGTAACAATGCAGAGAGGCATCGAACCACCACAGACATTTGGTGCTTAGAATAATAAAAAGACTATAAAATTAGATTAGTTGAGTCTAATTTGGAATTGGTATATTCCCTATGCACTCTCACAGCTCTTGGGTAGATAAAGCCTGAAGATTTAGTACTGTCAGGACAGAGGACTCCAACTTCCAGTAAAAGAAAAAACGGCATTCTGGGAGGTCACGGAGGGCAGCCTAGTGACCTCCAATGATTTACAGGCCTTTAGCTTAATGAAATTGTTTCAGTGACATGACGGTAAAAGCTCATAATGGATTGGATGCCCTAATGTAATGAAATTACTCCCTTCTGCCTTTAAAAAAAAAAAGAAAAAAAAAGAAAAAAAAGAAGAAAAAAAAAAAAAAAAAAAAAAAAAGAAGGCGCAATTAATATTTACTGAGACCTGACAGGCTTCAGTGTGCGGGAGCGTGCAGCGCTGCCAGACAGCCGCGAGCAGCCCCGAGCAGCGTGGCAGCTGAGCAGGCGCTGCGAGGGGGTGGAGGGACACCTCGGTGACGGGGAAGCCCCAACCTGGCGCTCCGAGCCAGCCTTCATCCTCTCCCTTCCTTCCTGCAGGCAACTGGACAACAACCAGATCAGCTGCATCGAAGATGGAGCCTTCCGAGCCCTGCGCGACCTGGAGATCCTGTGAGTTGTCTCGGTGCCGGGGCGGCGGAGGGGGGGGGAGGTGGCTGTGCCCGCGGTGCCCTGCGGTGCTGGCCAGCCTGGGGCTGCTCAGCCTCGCTGCCCACCTGGGCAGGTGCGATCGCACGCCTGCCCGGGCTGGCGTTGGGGCTGCTGGAAGCGCGACAGACGCCTGGGCTGCTGGGGAGCGCGGAGACCGCCGCCGCCGCTGCCGCGCGGAGCGCACGGGGCTCGGCAGCGTTCCCGGCGCGTCCGGGGCGTGATCCGCGGCCAGAGCCCGGCCTGATGCCGGGCAGAGCATGGGTAACAGGTTCATGGGGAGCAAGATTACGAGATACGTGACCGCTGCCCTAGACAAAAGCTGTTTCAAAGGTGTTTGGTATGTAAGAGGGAGGAGAGACGGGCGCTTGGCAGGCTTGCTCAGTGCAGTCATTGGCTTTTGGGGAGGATCCTTCTCTGAGGGCTGAAATAACACCACGTGTAATAACACTTCATGTACCACAAACTTTACACGTAGGATGTTAAAGCTGCAGCACATACTGAAAAAAAGGTTCTGACAGTGAAAGCTGACCCTACCGGAGAAGCAGCGCATTAGATTTAGAGCGCTGTCATTGTAATGTAAATCCAATATTACTCTGAACTTGGTATCTGAACAGATAATTTGCTTATTACTAATAGTAATTCGTTCACTTAAAGACCTTTTCTAGAATAGGTTTTCACAATGTGAACTGCTATAAAGCCTTCCCTGTCACCCAAAAGTTAATCCTGCAAAGCTGGATGCCAGTACTCGTGAAAGGCCGGAATAGGAGGGGGGTGGGAAGGACACGCTACCCCTCCAAAATTCGAGCCCCCGTCATCCACCGTGAATTAACGGGAGAGCAGCCCTGACCCGGTGCCCACCTTCCTACAGCAGGGAAGGCCTGCCCAGGCTGCTGCAGAGCTTGCCCTTAAATTACATGGGATGAAACAGCAAATGGTAGGTGCATAAAACAAGCACCTGCCCCGGACGCACCTGGAGACTCGGCAGAGTCACGACGCTGCCCTGGGCTCCTGAGAGGAGGCAGAGCAGCGGGGCTGGCGGGCAGCCGGTGCCTCAGCACGGCGCACGGCTGTCCCCGGGGGCCGCGGCCGCCGCCTCCTCGCGGTGCTCGAGGGGGTCCTGCCCTCCGTGTCAGCAGAAGCTCAGCTTTCTGAGCGGCCTGCCGGCGGCCGTGTCCGTCACGGCCCCTCTGTCCGCCTGTCCCCCAGGCTGGGACCCTGGTGTTGGTCAGATGGTATGTGTTGCTCATACTTAGCTGGCAGAAGGTTTCTGCAGAGTTTCTTATGTTATCCAGAGTGTTGTTTGAATTCTATAGTAATAGCGCTTTTCAGGAAAAGTAATGTGTTACCACTATAAAATTTTACTTGTCTGTCAGATTGAAAAGTCTACTGTGAGGTGAAAGAAAAGAAGGAAAGAAAAAAATAAAATGAACACCTCTAAAACTGGTGCTTTTTTTTTTTTTTGATGGACTGGTTTTTCTGTATCTGCAGAGAGTGAATCAGTCCTCCACCAACAGCAGACTGTGCTATAACTTTCACTAAATAGGCTGGACAATAAATGAAGCCCTTTTTTGCAATTTACTGAGTTCTGCAGGCTCTGCAGAAGTTGCTAGGAATGCATTCCTCTCCCCAGGATGTAGTAAATGCTGAATTAGTTTATTTACCTCTCTGTTTTTAATTGGTTCTATGCCAGTTATTATATTGTGGGTGGGAGAAGATGAGGATTTATAAAATAGATCAGAATCAGTTCTTTAGTGCATTTTTAATTTTCAGCACAGACACACTGCTACAGGAAAAAAAAAATCAATATTCTAAAAGATGAGAAAACAGATTGATAGTATCTATTTCTAAACTTATTTGTCTTGCAGTCACAAAATGCATGTTTTATACTTCCAACATAATCTGAATTTTTTCCAATGTTTTTCTTCAAAGAAAGTCTGAGAATTTAATCTATTGAAATAAATCTGCTAAATGCCCCAGAGAATATCATATCTTTAGTTGTAAAGCAGTCATAAATGTTAAAATTTAAAGCGATCTGAACCATGAAAGAACATTAACAAGTGAAACCAAATTTCAACATTTCGGACCCACTGTGTATTTTATGCAGATGTATTTTAACATATAATGCAGTATGCAGAAAATATTCAATGATTCTTGCAAAAAAAAAAAAATAATCTGATTATCTGTTTGAAGTTTGCCAGAGTACCAAATAATATATTTCTTCTTTATCTTACTGAAATCTTGTGACCTTTCTGATAGTCAGTGTTTCCATTCCTGCACTTTTCTCCTCACGCACGGCCTATCTACAGAATTCTAAATTTTGTCTATATCTAGGGGCAGAGCCTTGCTCAAAAAATACGCTAAGAATACTTTCTTTAGAAACACTTTGTTTTCTAGATTGCACGTTTCATTCCCCTTGAGCTCCTCAAAAACCATGACTGCAAGGAACCTGACGATTCAGTAGCTGTAGGAAGAGAAGGAATTTCTGTGCAGCTATCCCTCAAAATGCAGAGCTCGCCATGACCCGTGTGACTTATTTCTTCTTATCAACAAGTTGTTCTCATTTGCTATTCTCATTTTCTTGTTTTGCGTTACAAGTACGTTCCCGTACCAACTAACAGCACAGCGGCAGAGATGAAGACAGGGCTGAAGTTTGTGCCTAGTTTGAGAGCTTGGCGTGGTGCAGGGAGTTGCGAACTTCAGCTCCGCTTGGAGCGGCCCAGGGCGCGGAACGCGGCTCCCAGCGGGCTTGGGGTCGCTTCCAGGTTTGGGAGCCTCTGTGTTCCAAGGCCACAAAAAGCGTCACTGATTTTACGGCCTGGCCTACGTAGATTCTAAAGCGGGTGCCGAGTACTACTGCTGACTCTGAGTTCTGGGATAAAAGATGCAAAAATGTTGAGTATAAAGAGCTTTGGTGTCTTCTCGTGATCGTCTTTGCCCGTGCAGCAAGTTGAATAGTGTCTGAGAAATGACCTGCAGAACTGATGGACTTAAACATCCTGTCCTGGTAGTTCTGCCTTGGGGCTGGATTTGTTCATTCTTGTCTCAGATTTTCTGAACAGATTCCTTCAATCTGCTTGGTTTCTATCTGTTGATAAAATAGGAAATTTTTCTTGTTGACATAATTCCTGTGTCGACCTTTTTATAAGACGATGAAACATATTTCAATGGTTTTGGTCTTGCATTCCAAGACGTAAAAAAGTCAGTTGTGTGCAACAATTGAAACAGCAATAAAATGCAGAATGGGTATGTGTTCATAAATGAGTGGCAGAATTTATTAACTGTCTTATGACTTTTTGGCATAGAAATACACAGAAAAGTTGAAGAAAATTGGTGGGAAACCTTTGCTAATTAAAGATTTTTTAGTAGGAGAAGGTCTCCGCTCTGCTTAATTTTTACTTATGTCCTGTGGCAATATGTAGCAATAACAGTATTATTGAGAAATATCTATTACTGTAGCTGTAAGTATGATTAAAGGTTATTTAAAAAAACTCAAAACCAAACCAAAAACCCAGTATAGTCTTCAAAATAATCAGTCACTATTCCTTGTGGTATGACAATATGTTGTTCATATACTTTGTAGGTTAGAAACTAGTCCATGGTTTTATTTCCAAGTGCCCAGAATTATGGAGGATATGAGATAAAATATATCTAGGGTTCAGAATCTCATCTCCAGTCTCTTAGGACACATGAATAAAACAAATTAATTTCAAGACCGTTCAACAAGCTCAAACTGGATAAACTGGTAATATTGACTGCCTGAGCATACTACTGTCATTAGACTGGGAGGGCTGAACCATTTTTCTCAGTAAGAAACAGAACTCAGTTTAGCAAAAAGCCCATTAATTTATTTGTCATTGTTTTGCCTCTCTGGGATAGCTGGAAAACTGTGCGGTGGCATGGGAGTTGTACTGTGTGGACAGCACAGAAGGAATTACAAGTCACTGTTGACAACTTAGGTGGAGTATTTTCCTTTTTTTTTTAATATTGTAAAAGCTGTTTTTCTCCTGCTTTATAATGATAGCCAGAGGGTCCAGAGCATTTCTGAACGTTTCTGTTCATTGCATAAGATTTTATCATACCAAGAGCTAATCCTAGGAGGTCTGTGGGTAGTATTCTGTTAAAGAGGGCAAATGGGTTCTTGCTGTACAGAAGGATTTGGGGGTTTGTTTGTTGTCAGCCACATTAATTGTAGGTCTTTCATATCGTATGGCTGAGTGTGAAAATCCTCCCTCCCGAGTTTCACTGGCTTTTGGAATGAATGAGCACTGACTGCCGTTGAGCCCGTAGCCGCACACGCCCAGGGATCCACCAGTCCACTTTGGGTGCCTTGGTGTGAAAAATCGTGCCAATTCATCCACAAGTAATAACAAAAGAGTGCAAGCACAGTCATCCAGATATTTGTGGCTTCAGTTCCAAATGAGCCCTAAATACATTATATTAAAAAGATCATTTCTTCTGATTGCAAAGCGTAATAAAGGTAAAGAAAAATGCACCACCTTTCCTTGCACAGAATCTTAATGAGAGAAATCTGAATTGTTCTGTCAGTGTTTGGATACAGAACCTTTTCTCTCCAAATCTTTCTGCCACGCTCTTCTTCCTGCTCCATGACAAACCCCCAAAACCACAAAGCTGCGAGGGCTGTGCCGGTGTTTTTGAGCTCCGATGCGGCCGCGAGCCGTGTCCGGAGGGACGCAGCCGGTCTGTCACTCCAGCCTGGCCTGCCGCCCCAGTTCTGTGCATTGTCTGCCACATCCAGGCACTGCAGGCATTTTACCAGTGGGTACAAATCGGGATTATTCCTGCTGCCCTTGTTTGGATTCAGTGTGTTCCTGTTATAAATGATTCCTTCATAAAAGGTTTGGTCTATGCAAAATATTTCTAATAGAGGTGTCATAGCAAACTTTCAAGAACTTTTCTGAGCATGAATCAATATTTTGTGCTACAGCCAAGATTTAATTGTTTCTAGGGTTGCTTCTGTATGCTGAATACTCAGTTATATAGTCAGTTTTACTTATTTGCAAAATGCTATTCTGGGCATGTCTTAACTAGATAGAAGATTTTTATTTGCTTTCACAACCTGGAGAGGCAGGGAGCGAAAGTCATGACATAATTCTAAATATATGAGATGTCATTGCTTAATGAAAGCCTGAAAATGCCACACAAATGTGATTTCCTTCTCTGTTTTGCTGGAAATTACGATCGGTTGAGGCAATCAGGATCAAATTTGAACTCTGTAAATCACATTCCTATAACTGATACCAAAATGCCTAAATACAGTAATGAAAATGAGAATGTCAAATGATGTTCATAACTAGTTTACTTATATTTGAGTATAGGGAAATTTAAATGATTGCAGTTTTTTGTTTGTATTTTTTGTGGTTTGGGTTTTGGGGTTTTTTTGGGTTTGTTTTGTTGGTTGGTTTGGTAAAAAAACAACCTGAGGGTGTATGTTAGCTCAAATGTATGTAAATTAACGAAAGCAATTGAAAATCTTTACTTACTTCATCCATCAACAAGAAAAAATGATGCATGTAATAAAAAGTAGTGGAAGGGAGTAACCATTGGCAGTGTATGAGTAATTGAAGTATGTACCTGCTTGGTGAAATTAGGTGAAAAACAAGGAGTTTGGCATCTCTAGGAATATCCACAGTTTTCTGTGTTGAGCTTGTCTCACAGACAATCAAGTTATGCTGGAGGAAGTCAGCAGTTTGTTTGGCAATAGAGAAATGCTGTGCCCAGACTACAGAGGTATCAGTAGACAAATGGGAATTTCCCCTTCTCTTCCCTCCGTTATTTATTAGACTGTCCCTTAGTTTCTTCTCTTCCCATTCTTCCTGCCTCCTGGATTGCTGTGGGTCTGTAAGGGAAGGAGAAAGGCTCCTGGAGAACCTGGCTGTGGTTACTACGAGGTCTCAGTTACATAAATAGTCAGAGATAAGATTAACTACAGAAATGCCTTTTTTCAGGCAAACTTGTAGAAAGTGGAGTGCCCCCCCAGTGGACCCTAGGGAAAGGAGATCCATAATCAGCCTAGCGAGTTGATGGAGGGAAGATGGTGTGCATACATGGTTGCTTGATAAGAAATGTTTTTATTTGCTGATGCATGTCCGTGGGAGATCTGGTGTCCCTGCTCAAGATGTGGAAGTGAAATCTGAGATAACCTCTGTTGTACAGCAGATTACAAATGGGAGGTTGGAAGTACAGCATGGTGAAAGGAACACTATCCAGATGGCACCATGGTGACAGGCTTTATATCAAAGACCAGCCAACACAAAATAAGAGTGGCTAAGAGAGGGTCTCTGAAAATCACTGATGCCTGTTACAGATGTAATGTAACTCTCTCTTTATGGGGAGAATATATTTGCATAAATTCATTGATCAATGATTTTGTTAGTACTGCTCTATTCCAGGCATGTCCTCACAAATTGATGAACATTTCTATCAGTCCTTGGTCCGGATGCCTAATTATGTTACATATTTAGAAAGATGGATTTTTCCCTTCCTGCAGCATATGTAGTAGTTGAATGCTGTGCTTATTCTCCTTCCCTGCCCCATTAGGTTGGAGGGTTTTTTCCCTTTAAGAATAGCCTGGAGCCATACAGGCTGCGGAACTTATCAAGATAAGAGCTGTGGCAGGTTAGAATTATTAGTTTCATGAATCACTGGCCAGTATGCTTTTTGAGGAAGCCCAGTTTTAGGCGTTGTGTCATTTAAGCCTGGTGCTGCAGTCACTGCTCCGAGAGATTCCAAAGTCAGAACTCCAGGAGATACAGAGATTTCTGGCAAACCTTCTCTCCCATGATATTAATTGTTTCATTTGCATGCTCTGCTCATCTTGTGACCTGCCGTCCCTCCCCTTTGACTAATACAGTTTCTTCGTCAGTAATATAAAAGATGTAGAACAAGCATTTTGACTGTTGAAAGTCAAATGAATGTGAACGACTTAATCCAGAGGACACTCAGCTGTGTATTTGATGCTGATGTGCAGCTCAACACCTTAACCAAGAGCTGAGCTGAAGACTAGGATGGAATAAAACTCCCTGCTGGTGAAGTTGAGGCGATGACACACTTCTGAGGGAGCATGACAAGCTCAAGGTGGATGAGCAGTCATTTCATGCCGTACTTTGCAGTTCGTTGTTTCTATGACTCCCCAAAGCAGCAGGATGATGCTTTGGGAGCTGGTTATGATTCTGTTGGCACCAAGTGGCTGGGGGAAGGCTCCAAGCTTGTGCACCACAGGTTCCTGTGGTATCACTGTCAAATATCCCGGGATGTCCTCAGCCCTGCTGCGGCACCCTCCAGGGGCCAGAGTTGATGGTGTATGTGGGAACTCCTGCTTCCTCTGGACTCAGTCACAACAGCAAAAAATGATCAATATAAAAAACATTCCAAAAACTTAACTGTTTGTTTCCCTTCTTCTTTTCTGCATGCAGCTAAAGGCATTGTTTGTGACCAGTAGGGGAGTAGATGGTTTGTCTTTCTCAGAAGTTGCTTCTGTTTCTCTGCTGTGCTAAGTCCAACATAGACAAAGGCTCTGAGCTGTAGCCAGTCTTTGTTCAAGGGAGGACTCAGAAGACTGGAGAGAGAGAGAGAGTAAAACTGTGATGGGAGCTCTGTATACCAGGATTGTTGAGCTCCCAGTGGAAGGAAGATGCCAGATATTTTACCTTGAACTGTAACTGCAGGGACCAGGGTACTATACATTACATATTACTGGCATTATCCAATACTTTTAGCTAGGACAATAATATTGTGCCTGTAATAAATTAGATATCAAATCAATAATACGTAGATAGTTAGCTTGGAAATGCTTGGAAGTGAAGTAGTATATATGCACCTGAAAAAAATGTACTGGTAAAACCTACTTCTGATCTAAAGATCAAATAGTGTCTTTTTTCTTGCTGTTGAAAAGGTCATGCATATAATGTAGGTGTATATGTTATGATGATAGCATTTTAAAATTAAAGTTAAATCAAGAAAAATAATTTTTAAAACTTAAAAGAAAGGAATACGATTAATATAAATTAGATTTTATTTACGTAGCTTATCTAGTCCTAGGTTTAAGAAAAAAGAAAATTTAAGAGCTGCTTGAAAGATGGAAGTATAAAATAATGTCAAAGTCATTTGAAGACAAATAATCACAATTTCTATGTTAATTAAGTTATCATAAATGAAGCAATTTCTTGTTAACTGGTTCAATTTTTTGAAGCAGAATTGCATTTATTACATTTCTATTTTGGGTGAATAATCTGAATGCATTTGTTTTAGTCATTACGAGTGATGGAGGTTCTTGGGACCTCTGCACATCCTCAGAAACAAATCTAAAAATGCTGTAAGGCCATCCAGAAACCTTTGTTATGATGTACCATGTTTCTTGAGTGTTATAGAGAGAATAGCTTGGTCAGTTGGAAAAGCATCAATGGCTACATAAAGCCATTGACAGAAAACTACTGTTTTCTGTTCAGTTGTGCCGTTAACTTTTTAAAATTGCTTATATGCCCCTTGTCTTCTCAGTGCTGGGTGGGGTGAGGCTTCTTGGTCTGCGAGCACCAGCAACTGTCACTCGGAGTGGGGTTTGTTTGAGGGTAACGAGAAGAGAACACCGTGGAAGCCAGGCTGATGGCTGTGCTGGAGGGGTGAAGCAGCACAGGCTGGGCAAGGTCTCCGTTCGCCACTGGGACCTTGGGTTGTGTCTGACACCAGCAGGGCTTTGTTGGGAGAAGGGAGTGTGGGGCAGCACCCCCGGTTCGTGGCTCGCGGCGCTGGACTTGGCTGCTGCGATCGATAGATTGCCGCAATGCAGCATCTCTGCGACGGCGCCTTGGAGGCCGTGGAAGCCCTCGTTGGTGCAGGAGGCGGTTGCGGGCTGGGCGGGCTCTGGGGAGGGGGAGCCCACGCTGCAGCACCCACGCTTCCTACTGGCTCCTTGGGCAATTCCAGCGGTGTCTTAAAAGGGTTGGGTCCATCGCGTCTGCAAGACATCCCGTCTTCCCGTCCGCGGGAAGGGCGTTAGGAGCCAGGTGAGACACTCCAGCTGAAACGGGTGGGACAGACCCTCCACAATGGCAGGTATATTTTATTTTGGGTGCATGCAGAGAAACAGCCATGTGTAGAGAGCAGTAGGCTCCTTTCATTTAGCCACAGCTCGCGCTTGTAGAATATTCCTGAACAGATCATGGGTGCGTCGAATTTTTTCTGTGTCTGTTTTATTTTGCGCTTTTTCACTCTGGACTGGAGGCACATGAAACACTGTGAGTATTTGCTGTTCAGATTGTTACAGCTTCTTACGCATACTGCATGAATATAAACAGGTATTGCTGCTTCTCATGGGCAGGTGGAGTTTGGGAGAAACGTAAAAATTGGAAAGATAGGCATTTTTAAACATACTGACCATTTCCTTGTGTGATACACACAAGCACTGTCTAATGCCTTATTAAAATAAAATCCTGATGAAAAGCAGATCCCTTCCAGCTTCACCAAGAAATGTAATTGCCCTTGTCTAGAAACTACATGTAGTCTTTGTTCTTTCGAAGCATTTCTTTCTTCTATAAATGTAACTTCTCCTTAACAACTGCTCATATACGCAAGTCTAAACTCGCAGAGTGTGTGTATCGCACGTTTCCTATTGCATTCATGTGGATCTGTATTAGCCTGTATTTTAGCCTTAATTTCCAGCGTGGATCAGTCTCTTGCACTTTGGGGAGGCAGTTTTGGCAGTTAAGGTGAAGTGTTCTCTCTTTAAAAGATTTGCTTGTTTTCCTTCCTCTGCTGTCCAAAGCCAGGAACTGCCTGTGTGATTCTGTGCTGCACCATGGCCATTGTCCTCTCTCTGAAGCTGTGGAAGAGCTCTTCCTGCTGCTCTCTCCTAGTGGGAATGCCAATGGCCTTGGGAGCTGAGAGGCAGCTGAGGCACTGAAATCAGAGTGGCTGCTCTGACCAGAGAAATAAGGGGTGTTATTTTGCCTGCAGGACCTGCTGGTTCTGCTGTTGGGAGAAAACTGAGCCCAGCGATTCTGGCAGCCCCCTCTCTGTGGATTCCCACTGCCGCCTCTTCCACAGCGTTGGTTGAACCTTTTACACGGACACTTGGCTAAACTGCCAGCAGTGCCGTGTCACTCTGGGGTTGGTGGCTCGTCCCTCTTTGTTCCCAGCGGGCCCCGCAGGCTCCCGCAGCCCCGCAGGCGCTGCCGCATTGCGGCATTCGGGTGGCCACGGGCTGGCACGGGGACCATCCCCAGGAGACTGAGCATTGCCACGGAGCACCAACATTGGATGCCGAAGTCCATTTTTGTCACTTTCCCTACCACAGAAAAGGCAACTAATTTCTGTCTGCCACTCGGAATGGCTTTTCTGTTGGTGGTGTGTTACTCGAGGAGTGTGGAAGGCTGTGTTCATTGTGAGGGGAAGGCTGTAAGAATAGAGGCTTTTACCATAAAGCTGTACTATTAAGGCTGCAGTGTACTCAGGACAGGACAAATTAAAACATGGCTTTGAAGAACGATACTGTTCCCTTCTGATCCAGTGTTAATCAGTTTCTTTAGAATGTCTCTTGGTGAAGTCCTTGGTGAGGAAATAGTAACACTCAGCTGACTGAATGCTGAAACATTTTACTTTGGAAATCTCCATCATTAAAAGCCATCAGCCTGAACAAATGCTCAAAGTTGCTTGCTCCTTTCGAATTTTGGAGTTGAACTGTGTTAGTTTGAATTGGATTGTGTTTGTAAAGCTGTTTCAGCTTCAGAAAGGACTAACCTGAAACAACCTTTAGGCAGGGACCTGAGAAACTGTTTTGTTTTGCTGAGGAGCTGATGCAACAAATTTAAGGTTTGTATAATCTGACTTCATGTTGTTGATTCTTTTTCATCTTTTCCATGAATTCACTCTGGTAGGCTTTCAGACCTCTGTATGCATTAAGAATGACTTTAAGAACCCAGTCCTGTTTCCATTGATTTTGTCAGGAGCAGCACAGAATCCATAAACCACAGTTCCTGACATGCATGCAGCTGGGTGACACCAAGAGCCATGTTTGATATAAGGGATCTCTGTATAACCTAAAAAACCCCCCAAACCATCTCTACTTAACAATTAAAGTGAAATAATTGTATTGTATGTTTATTGTATTAATTCATTTAACAAGAGGTTTTCAAATGAATCTACAAAACAGAATTTAGGGGAGTTTGAATGGAATGTGATTATATTCTTGATTTCTGTGGTTCCTGTGAAAATCTGTGCCTAAATAAATGGATTGCAGGGACTAGATTCACTCCCTGCTGAAATCAGCAATGGGATTTGCTCTGACTTCAGCAGACGTTGGTCTGGGTATTATGAAAATTGGACTCATTCCCAGTGGTTCTAGGCAATAATATCAGCCCTGAAATTTGGTACCATAGAGAAACATCAAAACCACCCTAATGATGCAAAAGATTTACTCAGTGTTCACATAAATACTTTTATTTCTTTTAGTCCAAATGAAAATTCTGAATGTAATTGGGACTTAGAGCCACAGCAGGCATTCCCAATACAGCGTACTGAAAATTGTGTAGCCTTTGGGCAAAGACCTGAGAAAATTTCTTGATTCAAAAATAAAAAGGAAAGCCAGTGTTTCATTTGCTGTTTTTGAGTTTAGAAAAAGAACTCTTTGGAGAATCCCTCATTCAAAAATAAACCGGTGGCAGAATAATTTCAGCCTGCATTCTCTTGTCTTTGCACTAATGCTTTTATATTTTAATTCAAGCTGAACAGAATTTGTATTTTCTGCCTAGAATTAGAGTGCCATGTAGAAGATTGAAAAGCTGATTGAAACTTATCTAAAAAGCTTTTTCAGCTCTCTCTAGGCATAGATGTTAGAAAGAATTGGGAGATGCAACTGGTACATGTATTTTGTACAGCTGATAGAGATGATTTGATTGTGTGGGAAAATAGCAATGTCTTTCTGTGCAGAGAAAGAGCAACTTCCTCTAGGGGAAGCAATAAGATGTTTCATACAAGACCACATGAGTGACATTCTTGATTTAACATCCAATGAAGTACACAATCTAAATTTGTACCCGCTTTCTCTGTATAAACTTGATTATGTTTTATTTTACCTTATCCTGTTCTCTGCTTTATCTTGTTTTGGAATATTTTATGTATTTTGATGTTGGTGTGAGTAAGTAAATTCAGGCATAATGATATGTATGTGCATATCCAACATAAGTTCATGGCTAAAGGTAACGCCAGAAAGGTTTGGCTATATGTCACCAAAATCCTTTATTTTGCATATGCTTGATTTTTTCCTGGGCCTCTTGCCCATTTCTGCTGATTCCTAGTCCAGTCTCTTTAGCTGGATAGCTTGCCCAACATTTTCTTGCTGCAAGTCCTCTTTTTCCCTGTCCCCTCCCTGCTCTTAACCTCAGCTCCTGAGCTTGCCCATCCCAGAGACTCCAGCCAAGGCACAGCCAGACTCCAGGGAGAATTAATGCAGCAATTACAGGACTTAAATTAATATGCCCTAAAGTTATCACTGTGGGCAAATGTGAGCATCCTGGTTCTTTCCAGGTGACAAAACAGGCATTTTAAACAAAGAAACTGTTATTATAATAACTCAGTTTTCCTAAAGCCTGATGTTTTTGAAAGGAATCTCCCTCCTTCAAGGGAGAAAAAAATTCTGCCTTAAACATCTGGCCTTTATAACACGCTTAAATAGTTAAAATCTGACAGTTATATACAAATTAAAATTAGCCACAGAATGGGAAGAACCAGGCAATTGTAGCAGTAAACACTGTCGGCAGTTTTGTGCATAATTCTGTGCTAAGCTTATTTACTTTATTTTTTCCATGCATTTCTAAAACGAAGATTTTCTTTCCTTTGTATCCTTGAGATATTTGTATTTCTGATGTCAGCTTCCCAAGTTAACGGTGCTGGAGCCTCTCACGTTGCTGTGATGAGAACATTTGTGAACACGTTGTCAAAAGACTAATACTAGAACAGAAACCACAAATTGGCAACCAGTTATTTTTGTTTCAGTGGCTTCTCCACGTCACCTGGAGACTGTTTAGACCATTATTTGCCTGGGCTAACGTTGTGTTTAAAAATAGCGCTTGTCTGGTGCCAACTCATTTTAGAGTTGGGTACAAATATTGAGACAACCCCCCAGCTGTTATTGCTTGTGCTGCTAATTTGAGGTGTCAGCTCAGAGCTCTGCTGCTCCGTGCAGTGAATAAGGCCCCTTGTGAGATCATTATGTTTTCTAACAGTGCCGAGTAACGGATTAATCAGTGCAGCATCACTTGCCTTCATTATCTGCCCACATGGTCGTGGTGGGCTTTAACTTAAACAATCTGTGGTGAGATCAAGGAATTGAGTACAAGAGGCACTCAGGGCTCACCACAATTCAGAGGAGATGCAGCTGAGTTTTGGGCATTGCCTAACAAGCAAACCCTTGGGTGCCTTCAAAGTTGAGGGTGACTGCACTCAGTGTTGAGGGATGGAGTGCCAAAAGCCACTTTGCTTTTTCATCAGAGGCCATAAGAAACAATAAATATCTGCTTCAATGCAAATTCCTCCCGACCTGTGTGAAAAATAGCTCTTTACAGCTATTGGAAATATAGCTCCTTTTGCCCTGCAATCTGAAAGTTAATTACAAACATTAATTATGGCAGCGTATGAAACTCAAGTCTTGGGTTTATCACTAAATACAGATTTAGAGTCGCTTTTTGGAATTGCTGCTGTTAGTTTTATTGGGTGCTATATGAGGGCTGGAGGGGGTCAGAAGTTGTCATCCACTGTCCTCCCCACCCCGGGGCAGGCCCATCAAATCCAATGCCTTTTCTGACAGGGATTAATTGAATATTTTATTACAGCCTTCCCTCCTGATGGCTGCATACTTTGTGACAGCTCTTTTCTGTATTTTTCCTGTTCTTATTGTAAAAAACATTTTCCCTATATCTAATGAAAATCCCTCTTTCTGAAATTTAAACCTGTTACTTCTTTGCTTAACCCCTGTGTGAATACAAGGAACAGAGGATGTCTTTTTCCTTTGCAGTGACATTTTATGTAGTTGAATGAAGGTTTAAAAGTAAGTGATGTGAATCTGCTAACACAGAGGTCTAAGGTAATGGCAATGTTAGTGCTAAATTATGCTGCTGGTGCAGCTCCCAAATTCATCTTCCATCTCTGTATTTCAGACAGACCCTGAGATCCTCCTTTTGTGTGCATAAATACTGATGGTGATGTCTAATCTTGCATAGGCTCAACAGTTTCAGTCCACATGTACACCGGAAAAATAGTCCTTCACTTTTATTTACCAACACTACAAACACAGACATCCCCCAAAGCTTTGAGGTCTTGGATAAGTCATGTTTCTGCCACTGCCAAAGACAGAGTAGTGTTGTCTTCTGAGCTCCACTGGCAGCTTAGGCAGAGCTGTTTAGGGTTTTTTGTTTGTTTTGGGGGTTTTTTTGGTGTTTTTTTTTCTTTGTTTGGTTGTGGGGTTTTTTTGTTTTTGTTTTTGTATTTGTTTTTGCCTCGCTTCACCCACTACTGAGTAGAAGTAACATTATCAAAAAAACTATTAGCACAAGAGGCTTAATTATGCTTGGAGATGCCTTGGTTAAGTCTGAATGAATTTCCTGGTCTCATTTAGTGGATGTACAGTTGCACTGGGGATAGGAGCTGGGAGCCATGGCAGTGGTTGGGAGAAGCAGCAGTCGGGCAGTAGGACAGTAATTCACCCCTGGGAACGTTCCCAGCCTGCAGACACACCATTTGTAGCTATCCATTGCATGCACATGGATAATAATCTTGCATTAGGCCCAATTACATGGTGTTACGGACACACAACACGGGGATTACACACCCAGCCAGGAGCACCCCGTGACGGAGCAGTGGGGTAATTGGAGGAGACAAGGAAATGTTGGCTGTTCGTGCTCCCAGTGCTGCAGGGCCTGGCACAGCTCAGCCCCACCAGCCTGCTCCCCTTGGCTCTGCTGCTCCGTTTCAGCGTCTCAGAACCCGGGTTCATCGCAGAGGGGGTAACCCAGCACCGCCTTCTCACTGTGTGCTGAGAGAGTTTTGAGTGGGAAAAGGAACTGAACGTCGTTGTTTAACTTAAGAGTGAAGCCCACAGACACATGGAAGCCTGTGCTGCCAAAGAAAGGCTGGAGTTTGTAGGATTCTTGCTGTCAAGTGTTCTATCTGGGTGTTAGAAACTTGCTATCAAATCCTGGGTGTTAGAAACCTGCAAAAAATCTACACTGCCCAAACATAAACGCATTCAAGTACGTGAGCTGGTGCCTTTGCAGATCTCTTTCTCCATTTACCAGTCAATAAGTGGGTCTGAATTTTTCTTTCTAACTGAGAATTTGGCAAATTCTGTGGTGTCCCGTGGTCAGCCAAATGTAACATAAAAGCAGCCTGGTGTGGATCAAAAACCCGAATGGCCAGCACAGCAGGGCTCTAGTAACTATGGGAGATGCTTATTAAGCCTTGGGGAAAAGTGTTTTTACTGTTTGAATTGAGTTTGAATCAAAATGTCTCAGTTTAATTAGCTGTTTTGCTAATCAGCTGCAGATGAATGGGAAGGAAACCAGTCCCTGTTACTGACAAGTGGCAGAGGACACCTTCAGCATCCAACAGGTTCTCCCCTGCCCCTTCCACCTGAATCTGTTCAGGTTGAAGCAAGAAGCATCACTGTGGCTATTGTACTGTACTGATGCACGTTATGAAAATACTTTGTACATGGAAAAATGGACATCTGCATAGGGTTTTTTTCCTTTTGTCAGTGATCAACCAGGGTACCAGAATTTTTTTAAGCTGGGATGTAGCAGGTGGTATTGTCATAAGTGTTGTGTGTTAAACAAAAAAACCAACCCTCCTATGTATTTTCCCACTTGAAGTGTGACTGGAAAACATTAGGACAGTCGCTTTTTTACTAAAATGTTAATGTTTCAGATATTTCTGTTGTATTGTGTAACACTAAACCAGATTTGAGAATGTGGATATGTTTTCATGAAAATATGATTTCAAATGAAAACGTTGACAGGCATTCTGATGTTTGTTCTGTGATCTTAAACGTATTAAGTGAATTCTAAGTAAGGGAAGTAAAAACTCTGTGTAGTCTGTGATTTACAGAATTGAGATTGAATACTGACAGTCTGACCTGACAGCCTGGGATTTCTGCTCTATGATTTAGTCCAAGGGACCTGAAAGGGTGCTTAGAGTTTCTGAGTGTTTAAAATAAAATACTTGTACTATTAGTAGGGTTCAAAATTTAAGTAGTTTTCTTTTTTCTCGAGGCCTCTGCCATAAAGCTTGTGTGATTTCCTCTAGCATTAGAAGTATCATTTTTTTATGACTCTCATCAGTCCTGTGCAAGAAGAATAAAGAATAATGCATAAATATTACTGAAAAAACCACAGACATGCCATTCATTTCTGCAGGTTAGTGATTTTAATGTATTTACATTGAGTCTGGAATTACTGTGTCAGGGAACTGCAGTGGTGTTCATGAATTTGGAGCAAGTCAGAAGAGAGCAAAAGTACAACTGCATGGAATTAAATTTGCACCAGAAGTTTGAGGAAGGAGATAAGTAATTGTTTTCAAATCATGACAGGATTGCAGACTGAGCACTCTTTCCTTTAGGATAATTCTGATTAGTAGGGGCTATAAATCAGCTTTATTTTTCAGAAGGAGGAAGGCAGCTCCACGTGTGCCTGTAGCCAGTTTGGGAGACTGGCAGAGCAGTGAGTTAGGAGAGCAGCTCCTCTGGGGCTGTAAATTGGAGTCAGTGGGACTCTGACAGTTCACAGTGGTGGAGGATGTGCCACCTCAGAGACTGCTGATCTCACGTTATGCATCTTCCAAGTAGTCCTTGGAGGATCCTTAGGGCTGCTGCAGTCTGCTTCTGCTTACCCTGCAAGATCTGACAAGGATCACAGCCCAAGGTGGGAAGTTGGCTGGCATAAATAATATTGTCTGTAACCTCAGTTTCCTGAGTCAGCATTTTGGGTGTGAATAGTTTACAGGGAGAGGACTTCTAAATGAGAGGACAGTGCTTTCTCAAGGGACGTGTTGGGTTCTGAAGGAGGTGGGATGTTTAAGGCTGAGGACCACTCAGCAGAATATGTGTCCCCATATGATGTTAAAGGAGTCAGAAGATTCTGAAATTCCTGTTTCTCACAGCTTCCTGGTATTTACGAATCTCTTTCTATGGGTTTGAATATTGGGTGGTTCAATCTGAGGCTGGAAGCTTGGAGGAGCCAGCAGACAACTGGAGCATCATTTATTTTTTCCCTTCATGTACTAAAAATGCTGCTGTGTTGTGTGTTCACCCCTTTCAGGACACATCTCTTAAAAAATTATTGCTGGGAAGGAATCATGTGCCTGATGGAGAGCTTTGCAGGATGTCTCTCGAGCACATCTCTACCTGAACACGTTCCCATCCCAGAGTTCCCACTGCCTGGGAGCTGAGTGCTGTGCAGCCAGAGCAGCAGGGTTAAATTCCTGCAGCTCCAGCTGGGCTGTAGTGCAGACAGTTCACTGGCAATTAGTGCCCTTTGCAGTGTTTGGCCTCCTCTGTTCTGAAATAATTGCTGTTATCATAGATGTTTTATTGCCTTCATTATGGTTAACATTTAAATATCAATGAAATAGTATTCTACTAAGTCATCTATGCAGTAGCTGTCTGCTAGAGTTATCCCTGAAATTTGTGTTTAAGGAGAATATTAATTCAGCACTGATTTAGGATTCTTGGAAGGAGGGTTATATATTTATCAATGAACTACGGGAAACTTCTGCTTATTTGAAAACATGCAAGTGCTTGAAACCTTTGCAGAACCTGAGCCACTCTCATTTGATATCTTGTGAGCACAAATGCTGTGTGATTGGAATAATGCTTAATCTGTTAAATAGAAATATTTTAAGAAGTTTTAAAATATTTTTGAATCATCAAGTCAGACAATAATGGGTGACCTTTCTGCATGCAGATGAATTGCACTGGGAGACAGGGATGTGTTCTCTGCCCTCAGTGCAGATGGAAGCTCACTGTCACAGCCTGTTCTGCCTGAATCCAATCCACATCCTTTAGAAATCAATAGAAAAATCTCTCCTGGATTCCTATGGCCCCCATTGACTCCTGTAGTGCCATATGTGACTGATTCAGACATCAGCTACGTCTGTGATTTAATGTTTGTAAGCTGACTTCACATGTGGCTTTTATCTATCACTGCATACCTAAAATCTTCCATCTGAGTTCATAACTCATTTTAAAGTAACAGGCAACTAAGGCAGAGGGTTGCCTCAGAATTATATTTTTATGTTTACAGGGAAAAAAAAGATGGTGCAATTATAAATTCCATTTGTGAGCCCTGTTTGAACTTCCCAACATGTAAAGAGCAAACACATACAGATACTGAAGGGTGTGTGTGTTGATGTATATATTCATGCACTCTCAGTGGGTTTGTTCACTTTCTGAAATCGTTGTTCAGCCTTGTTTTTGGCTCATTGACCACAAAAGACTTTGGTACATCACTGGGTAAATAAGGTAATGGAGCACTAGCAACTGTATGACAGAGAGGTTCATTTTGCACCCTATAATCTGCCCCAGTGGGACACGAGTTGTCACTGTGAGTTTAGCAGGGATTGAGAGGCAGAGCTTCCAGCCCTGCAGATGGACACTGGTGCTCAGGGTGCTCGCTGCCAGCACTGCAGCCACAGCCCAGCAGAGCTCTGCAGGCTGGGAGGCACAGCTGGCAGAGGGGCTGGCAGCTCTCAGAGCTGACTTCCAGCTCTCCTGCTGAAGTTGACAGTGTTTCCCTCTTCATCTTGCCCTTTAAATTTTTAGTTGGCTGCCTTTGAGTCCTTGCATATTGAGAACCTGAATCCACAAACCCAGTGGGTTGTACACACATTAGTCCCAATACTTGGCTGTGTGTTTCTTGTCCAATTTTTAATATCTTTAAGTTTCCCAGAGGATCTGGAATGAATACTCCGTGTTATACTATAAGTTATCATGTGCTAAGACTGACAGCTCTTATCAGCCTGGTGTGTGAATGTGTGTGACTTGACTGATAGAGATCTCTGGCAGCAGATCTCACATGCAGATTCCAGATTTTCAAAACTCTGCTTTTACTGGCAAAACTCTCTCTGCTCACAGATTTGGAGAGGAAGGGTAATTTTGCTCTGTTGGTACAGTTTGCTGTCATGGGTATGTCAGCCCCCAAGCTGGCTCCAGATTGCCAGTGCATCCATCTGGTGCAGCACTGTGCTGGAACACCAGCTCTGATCCTGCTGAGAGAGTACTTGGGTGCTGTCCTGCCAGGATGCAGCGCAGCAGCAGCAGCAAAACAAGCTGCCAGTGGCAGAGCTGCTCCCACCCTGCTCCTGAGTGTGCCTGTGCAGAACCAGGGCACCCTGCAACCTCCTGGCTTTGCCAATATGTGTGTGTGTGTCTTCCTGTATACCCAAAACCCAGTCTTAATAGGGTAACATCTAATTAGCTGTAATCTGCCGATGTTTTAGATGATGGCTCTGCCAATGGATTTCTAGGCAGAATTGCAAAAATGGGTTTTGAATTGGCAGATGACCAAGAAAGAGAGAAAGAGTTTACTCCTGGAAGACTTTTCTAGAGCTTTTGATTAGATGTCCTGTATAAATACATGACATTGGAATAGCTAAGTAGCTCAGGGAAGGCTGACGTGCCGTTAGCTTGCTTCAGCAGGTATGTATGTATTCTTCAGCACATACATAAACACACAAAAGCACTGGCTAATGCCAAAGTGACCCTGTGGAATTCTGTGCCCCTTCTAGAAAGCAGAGGTTGCTCCCTGCCCTGGTGCTGTGGACACCACATGTTTCAAACAGGCAGTGGCAGGACTGGCCATGCTGGGACACTGAGTGCTCACCAGCCCTGTCCATTCTCATGACAAACTGGGCTACTGTATTTGCAGATTTGGTGTACTTGCATCATGGCAATTATGCCCTGTTGAAGTGCTTTCCATTTCCTGTGCTATCTTGATAAACTTTATAGCTTCTAATTTGCTGGAGAGTCATTGATATAATTAGGAGCTGCACAAATGGGAGCAGCACACTGAGCTGATGGTAATCTCAGTTCATTCTTCCTGAGAAGCTCTAAGGGGGTCCCTCCAGCAGCCGAGATTTTGTCTTTAGGCTCTGCTTTGGCAGAGCAGCAGCAATCCTTCCCTGCCTGGATCAGGACATGCTTTATTACAGGCTGCTCCACTTCCCATATATTTTTTCCTGAGGAAAAGGAGGAGAGGGAGCCCATCCATCCATGTGTTTCTGAGGAGCAATGGGAGCTGTCTGTCCATGTCAGCAGGCTGTGCTAACAAGCCTGTGAGAGCCAACAGCTCTCTTTTGGTCACAGTACTTCAAAATCCTTCAAATTGCCTTTAAATGCTGTGCCCAAGTCTGATGTCCCCCCAGTCAGGCTGCACCGGGTTTTCAAACAAAGTGGCAGCTGAACAGACAGGTCTGGATCTGTTCCAGTAGCTGATAAGAGCTCATCTTCTGTGCCCCTCGTTACCCAGACGTGGCAAACAGTGACCTCCAGCCATCCTGATGCTGTGTTGGTTGCTCTCCCTGAGCAGCATCTTTCATGGTATGTCACAAATTGTCACAGCTATCGGGGACTGTCTCGTGCTGCTTGCCAGGAATTTTAACTGGTTGTTTCTGTAAATGGTGTGTTGGTGAAGAAATGGAAATAATTAATCAGTTATTCTCTCTTTTTTTTTTCTCTCCTAACAGTACCCTCAACAATAACAACATCACCCGCATTCCTGTTACCAGCTTCAATCACATGCCAAAGATCAGGACTCTGTGAGTAGGATCTTCTCTTATTTTAATACAATCCTTATGCTGTAAGCCAACCTTTTGGCTATTTGTCTTCTCTGATAATGTCATTTCAGTCCCTCAGGCTGCCCCAGGGGTCTGGGTGGATGCAGGGCTGGGGAGCCCCTGGGGAGCCCAGGCAGGGTTGTGAAGGGGGCTGGTGCCCACAGAGCCCCTGAGAGCCACTGTTCTGGATCTGCCCAGCACTAAGTAAGACTCAGGTTTATCAAGATTTTAAATTTACCTGGAAAATAAACTGGCTTTTTTTTTTTTTCCCCCATTGGAAAATCCATAATGTGAAATGTGTTCCAAGCTGGAGCATCAGCAAGATCATAAGAACTGCTCAGATGGATCAAGTTATTGAATTTTGTTAATATCCTGTGTTTAAATGGCCATTTATTTCTTTTCAAATTCAAAATACTAACCTCTGAAACAAGGCATTTTTAAAGAACATGAAAAAAGTATCTTTCCAGATACTTTCTGAAACAAAATGTCACTTATTCTGTGGAATTTTTTTTTATAAAAGCTTCTCTTATATCAAATCCATTTGTTTTTGAGCTGCATGCCATTGCACTGGAAAAGCTCTGTTCTTTAGTAGATCAAAATACAAAGACTGTGAAATTAGACTATGCATTTGTATAATTTAGCCATAACCTACCAAAACCATTTTCTTAAGTAAATTATTTCTTTAAATTCCTTTAGGGAATACACAGCTTCAGGAAAAGTCACGTCTAAACAAAGCACCCCTGTTTTTCCTCCAGATTCTCAAACTCATCCAAGATGTATTTAATTCTAAAGGCAAAGAAGGGGAAATAGTAGCTAGCCTGAAAATTTTCTGTGCCACTGAAAAAATACAATACTTCAAGGATGCTATGCATGCATGTGTAAAATCATATTAAATAAATTAACAGAACTGAAGAAAAATGGCTCTCAGTTATGTCAATCTCTGTAAGATAACCTCTGACTTAAATTTGCGTTCTTCATCAAATGGTGACATTATTAGATCTTAATGTAAGTAATTAAATGGAAATGAGATGTTTGTCTTTTAGAAGAGAATGGCTAAAGAAGATAAAGGTGCAAGGTTCCTGGAGTTTTGCCTTTTCTTATTCAGTCATAGTGGTACAGAAAATTTGCTTGACTTTTCCAGATTAGCCAGTCTTGTCTGTTAGCAGAGCTCAGTGCCTTCAGTGCCTTCTGCCATTTTCCTTTTAGTTTAATTTCAGAGATGGCTTTGTATATAGCTCCCTGGAGACTTACACTGACTAATCCCCCTCTGCTGTAATTAAGGGGAAAAAAAAGAAAAAAAAAAGGGAAGGAAGTCATAAATAGGATTTATAAAGGGAAGCTTTTCTATTGAATACTGAGAGACACATTTTATAGAACATGAATGCTGCCCCACTCTAAAAGGATTTGCTAGAAATTTAATTTAGGGTCTATGGATAAAAGGGCAACTTTAGCAAACTTGCATTTGTATTCATTCACCTGATATTCTGTAAAGTCAGTTTCATCAATATCAAATGACAGGTTTCAGTCTCCAAAGACTGACAAATAATACACAGTACCTCTAGCAGGTCAGCATAAGAATTTGTATAAAGATACTGCTTGGGGGGAGATGTTAATCTCGTTTCTTGTTGGAAATGGATCATGAATGATGTTTCTCAATTTGGTGACTTTACTGTTTTCTTAAAAAAATGGTCATCAGTGTGTCCACTTTCTCAAATAACCTCACACTTAGATGTGTTTTTTTTGGTGGATGTTTTTCGTAGGAAATCCCTGGTCTGAATGTTCCTTAAGTAGAGATGAGCCCTTTTTCCAGCCAGCTGAGGCCCAGAGCAGTGTGGACAGGGTTTTTCTTTGTGTCCCTTTTACACTCTGGTGAGATCCATTAGGAGGACATTTGGGGATGCTGCTGCTGCAGCTACTGTGCTCTGATGGTTCTGTGAATAAACAGCTTTTCTTCACAGCTCTCAAAACAATCTGCCTATTGTAGAATGGAGAAGAAAATACAAAAAGTATATTAACCTTCAACATGAGCACTCAGGGGAAAGAGAAAAAAAGGGTAAAATGCCAGAAAGTTTGAAGCATTTGAAGCATTGAAGAATTCTTTACTAAAATCAGCTCTTCTGTCCTAAGATTTTTTGGTTAACTGTCTTTTCTGTTCTTAAGTTCCATTGATCTTTAGCCTTGATAGGAAGTGACAGGAATTAGTTTTTATTGATCTGCTTTCCTTTGCTTGAAACAGCTTTATTTATGATAAAGCATGTTCCCTCTACCTATTTGCTTAATGGTAAGTGTCCTGTTGTCTCTGCATCTATGAATTACAGCTGAGACAGGTAATTACATTATTTCTTTCATTTTTTTTTTATTTAAGGATAAACTGAAAATGTGCGAAAGCACTTAAGTGTTTTTTGTGTTCCCAGGTAATCAAAAGTACTGTGGAAAGTCTTCTTGAGGCTCTATTTATTAATATAATTATCAAAAATATATTCTGATAGGCTGCTTTGTTAAGATAGTGTGTCTAAATGATCTCTCCAAAGCAAACCACGGAATAGCTGTGCCAAAACACTTGAGATGATGACGAGGAGGGCTCTGCTGAGGCAATGGTGCTTTGCACTACTGAAACAGGAACCTCCAAAACCCAGATAAGTCAATTTGGTGAGGAGGGGAAAAAAACAGCTCACAGACCTGGAAAACTTCCTAAACACGACCCTTTTTGTGAAATTCCGCTTTTCTCCCTCATGCCTGCATGCAGGGGGTGCAGGGAATGGCATGGGATGAGCTCAGTATCCAGGTGATTCTGAATAGCATTGTTGATTACTGTGGTGGGAAGGATGAGAATCTGAGGACTTAAATGAAACACTGACTCTCTTAGGTTACAACAAATTCTTACTTAGGATGATTTCTGGCTAGATGATATTTATGTATTTATTTGTTCTTCAACAAAAAGGCAGGTTAATGGTTCATAACAGCCAAACATTTTACTAGAAATCTGACTTACTGCAGCTTCAATTAAAGAGCTTCACAATCCCTAAACTCGAGGTCTTCTAGGCATCATTGTAGAGCAATTACATTTTATAGTACTCTCAGGAGATTAGTGCTTTCCATCTCTACAGGATAAACTCTCAGTTCCAGATTTGTGGGTTTTTTTGTTGTTTTGGGATTTTTTTATGTGGCTGTCCACCCCAGACATACAAATCTGGGGACTGTCAGCCCGGGCGCCGCTGCTGAGCTGAGCTGCTGCTGTGCTGTGAGGACAGCTCACAGGCAGACATTTCATTTCTCTGGAGGATGGACAAGGCTAAATCTGGTTCACACCAACTGTGTGCCTCTAATATTAGTGAATAATGCATTGTCTAACCATTTCTGCCAGGATTTTTAATCTGGTTCATCATTTCATTTGATGAAAAACTGCAAATGCATGAGTCATTACAGGAATGAAATAATTGATGTCCTGGATTTTTGTTTTGACCTAAAGTTTGGTAGCTATTTAAATGACCAGATTTGTTCCCTGAACCCGTTATCATTTTGCAGATGTGATAATGGTTCTGCAAGTCCCTGGTGCCAGGCATGGAGCAGGCTGGGCAGGGAGCTGCCCATGAGTGGATCTTTCATGAGCTGAAAATTCCTGTCTAAATCCTTTATACTTGTGTTAAATTACTATGGGAAAAGAGCTTTGATGACACATACAGGCAGCACGTGAACAGAAGTGGTACCAATAGCCTCTGAAGTTTTATTTTGCCTGTGTTTTCCCAGAATATTCTGAGTTGGAAGGGACCCATAAGAGTCATCAAGTTCAAGTCTTCAGTGAATGGCCCGTACAGGGATAAGACCCACAACCTTGGTGTTATTAACAGCATGCTCTAACCGACTGAGCTAATGTGGAGAGGTTCTCTCTCTCTCTCCACCTCTTCCAGAGAGGGAAGAATCACTCATCATCCTCTTCTTCTGCCTGATCCTCATGTTTAACAAGCCATTCGCTCAGAGATACCACACCCATGCATTTCTTTCTGACATGAAATCACAAAGGGGTTACGTGGCACAATCGTAAATTCTGCATATTTTTGTATCTAGAGTGGCCAGCTGTAGGGGGATCATCACTGAACTTAATTTCTTGAAAACATTACAGACAATAGCACAAATTTATACCTGACCTTTGTATCGTATTGAGGACAGCCAAGCCCTGACTCACCTGCAGGCAAGAACCTACAGTGATCCCGCTGAAACGGCAGCAGAGCGCGGGGCAGGCTCGCGCTTGATCGCGCTCTTTGTGGGTTTTTTGTTTAAAACCCCCCAGTAACCGCGGGTTTGCTGTGTGCTTTGCAGGCGGCTCCACTCCAACTTCCTGCACTGTGACTGCCACCTGGCCTGGCTGTCGGACTGGCTGCGCCAGCGCCGCACCATCGGCCAGTTCACCTTCTGCCTGGCGCCCGTCGGCCTGCGCGGCTTCCTCGTGGCAGAGGTGCAGAAGAAGGACTTCGTCTGCTCTGGTAACGGTGCCAATTCCTCCTTTATCTATCTCATATCGCTGTTCCCATTAAAAAAAATCAGCGTGGAGAACGGCCGTGCCGCGTTTGTATGCAGACAACAGCAATCCTGTTTGTTTTTGTCGTCGCTAAACTGTATGGGAGGAGATCAAATTGTTGGTTTTTTTCAGCTTTGTGAGAATTATTGGATTCCAGTTAACATTTCGGTTCTCAAATTACTACTTCTGCTTTAACGTTGCCAATGATATCAACATAAGAAATCAATTAAGTGTGGATAATTTGGTATTTCTCAAGGGAAGAGCTCTACAGCTGACTGGAATACAAAAGAAAGGAAATAGAAAATGCAAATCTGAGTCTGTTGACAAATGATTGGACTTAAGCATGTGAGGAGCAGATTTTATCCTGGGGACTGAAACAGGGATTCTTAGGGAGCCAATGCACTTTGCTGTTGTATGAGTTTCCACGCTGATAAATGGGGCTGATAATACTCACAAATCATGTGTCTGTATGTTGGGCCTATTCATCAAGTCTCTGGAACCGCACTTGGCTCTTTTAGGATAGAAATACATTTTCCTAAAAGGAGAAGAAAAAGAATAAAAGAAAAAAAGACAAAGCGTGGAAAAAGAAATCCCTGAGTTGGGCGAAAAGGAAGGATGTGGTAGAGGAGCATCATGACATTGTGTATGCTGTGGGGAAAAAAGATACCAGACGTTAGTTTTTGAGGTGGTTTGGGGAAGCTTGTTGTGGAGATGATGTTAATCTGAACCTTGATAGACTGCGGGTCTTGTGCTGTTTTGTTCCTTATCTCTCACAGCCTGTGAGCCCTAAAGCTTTATCCTACGTGTACATGGATTGGTTGATGGAAACACAGCAGAACTACTCACGCCATAAATGTTTTAGGAATGCCTTTCTTCTGTAATTCCATTTATAGGTGACAACGTAAGAGAAACGGTTGCATTTAGAGAAAGAAGAAAGGTTTGACCCCACTCAACCATGGTTAATTAATGCCCAGCCCAAAGTTGTGCCAAAAATGTTATGGGCACATGGAAAATGAAGTTCTTCATAGTGCTCATTGAGACATAGTATTTCAGAGTGCTGAGCAGCTTCTACACTGTAGTGGAGATGATAGGCAGAATATCTGATAAATTGCATCAAAAGTTTAACTAAAGAAAAAGTTTAGAAATGTAAGAGTCTTGGGAGAGGAAGGATAAAACAAATTGATAAATGAATGAAGCTATTAGCAGAAGCTAATTTTACCAAAGAGGCAACCACAGCTTTTTTTTTTTTTTTTTGTCTCATGAAATGAAGTTTCAGATGGAGCATGAGTTCAGCTATTTGGATTTATGATACAGTGAAGTGGAGGAAAATGAGTTGTTTAAGTCAGGAGAAGAGATAATAATTGCTGAATGAGAAATGTAATGTGAACAGAATTCATTTAAATGGGGTTGTCTGTGCAGACTATGACTTCCAAATGTGACAAGGTTTTTAACAGTTCCTTGTTGACCAAGAGGATATAAGCATTCTCTCAAGATTTGCCTGCTTTTGTAAAAAATACAAAATCATGAAAATTCAAGGAAAGAAATTTTCAGTGAGACAGTCCATCACCTGTATCCCTGTAACTCTCATTTAGGAAATGAAATTAAATGAAATGTACTGAAAAAGAAATTCATTTGGAGAGCTCATTTTAGCGGTGGATTTGGCTGGGAACTCAGCTTGGTACATGCTAGTTCAATAAAAACCTACATGGACAGCTAGTTTGAAGAGGATATAAATCTTCCCTTCTCCTCATTACAGTTCTTATACCTGATTTTACAGCATAATTTGTTAACGTGTGACTGTGAAGTCAAACTAGGACAGGTGGTGAAGAGCAAACTGAACTTGTCCCTCTGCAAAGGAATTTTATAGAAGTTAAGGTTATGTGAATTACTGTAACCAGCCTTGAGCTGGCAGGGAGAGCCACCTTTGCATCCCAGTTAGGAAGAGCTGAATTACAAAGTGGTGAACTGCTCGTTGAAGTATAGATTCAGAAACTCAAGCACTTGTGTTTTTATGGCAGTGGGAATATCACAGCAATGCAAAACCCTCAGCATTTCCTTCACTGTGAAATGGGCTTCATCAGTTTCCAGTTCAAAACTGGTGCTGCTAGATGCTTCAGAGGAGGAAGAGTAGAATCATAATTTGGGGAAAGAAGAAACACAACACTGAAAAAACTGACTTCTCTTTGTTCTTTGAACCCCATGCAAAAATAGTTATGTTTTATAATTTTACGAGAAATTATGTCATCTCTGATCATTACATCATCATTATATTATCTTTGGAAACAGATTTTGAATGCTACATGCCAAATGGGAAAAGAAGAACTGAAACAATGATAGAGAAGTGCCATAAATAGAACCCAAATTGCTGGACATACATGCCCTGCACTGTAGTGTTTGCATTCGGCGCAAAGTCTCTCCATATAATGTTACTGAAGTCAGAGTTCTGTGGGGGTATATCGAGGTAAACTGAGTCATACCTGTGTAACCCGGGTGCCAGTCTTTCAAAAATGCTGTTCAGCTTGTTCTTACAAATTATAAAAAAGCTGATTCAAATGGTGCTTGTAGGTCATCTGTGAGCAGTGGAGAAGCTATTCCAGGTTTCTCTTGTTCGAGCATTTGGCTCAGAGCTGGAGGTGAAGGTGCAGCATTCAACAGTGCACAGTTGCCTCGAGATGGGTTTGGAAATACGTCTGGTTGGATTTGTGTTACTGAGGAGAAGGGGAAAGGTCAGGGACAGAGTGGGGCTGGGACTAGATGGCTCCTCACCATCAGACGACAGTGCCAAGTGCTGCTGGCACTCCTGTCACCCACCAGGACTTTCTGGCTGGCTCCTTCAGCAAGCTGTCCCCTCCTTGAAGGAGAATCTCTCCTCCAGAACCACCTCTGACAGAGCAGCCTTCCTGGGCCTTTGCCTTCAAGGCCATCTGTTCCCAGAGAAATCTCCAAACAGCCTCTTCCTCCTGCACAGTTGGCTATGGAGCTCTGGGATGCCTTTGGGGGGAGCAAGTCTCCTACAAGGTGGGATGTGTAGAAAGGGAAATTCTGTGGAACCAGAGGATGAGCCCCTTGTTGACATGCTGCACAAAGATAGAAGGTGTATTTCACATGGATAACAGGGTGTATTTCACATGGATAGAGGGTGTATTTCACATGGATATAGGGTGTATTTCACATGGATAACAGGGTGTATTTCACATGGATAAAGGGTGTATTTCACATGGATAACGGTGTATTTCACATGGATATAGGGTGTATTTCACATGGATAGAGGGTGTATTTCACATGGATGGCAGGGTGTATTTCACATGGATAACGGTGTATTTCATATGGATAAAGGGTGTATTTCACATGGATGGCAGGGTGTATTTCACATGGATATAGGGTGTATTTCACATGGATAGAGGTTGTATTTCACATGCATAGAGGGTGTATTTCACATGGATAGAGGGTGTATTTCACATGGATAGAGGGTGTATTTCACATGGATAGAGGGTGTA